>ML777341.1:1430464-1459027 GCA_009831015.1 Picea engelmannii | reverse complement strand
TTTTGTTGTTAAAAAGGGAAGGGGGGGGGGTTAGGTTAGTATCTACGATTGCTTATTATGAATGTTTTTAAAAGGGAAATTGAGAACTTAAAGTGGAGGATATTATGTTATAAAAATAATCATTTGTGAGTAATAATAGAATGGACACATGGATAAATGAGACTTTCATATTGAACTTTTATGTTATACATAATGCATGTAATTCTTGTAAAGTAAAGATTATTATAAGGAATGGTGAAAATACATATAGGTACAAGGGATAATGATGTTGTATTATAATATATTATTTAATCCATGGAATCTACTTTATGAAGATATGATTATTACAATGGTATTGACATCAAGATACGTATTTTTTTTTTAAATACTGTTGAATAGGAATGTAATTAGGATAATCTAGGGTGATTGAATTGTGCTCGTGCATTGGGTTACATTTGGATTTCATGCGTCACACTCTGTGAGTCGAGATCTGAGTTGTGCTTATTCTTTCATCGCTATTGATGGTGGTCCTATGGCCAAATAGAGTGGTAGTAGGAATGTTAAACACCTATCAAGAAAACTTGGACAAGTGATAAGCAATTTGAATAGCTAATGCAACACACAGTTTGGGTAGGAACAAGGCAACCAAAACATCGAATGACAACCCCTGTTTCATTTTAAGTGTTGTGCTCTAGAGACTCGATTCTCTCTAGTTACGACAAGAAAATGAGCTTCTAAGGGATGGAGCCACTCACTTGACTATAATAAGTGTTAAGAATTTATCGTTCGATGATGTACTCTTTGATTCTTATTTGGGTATTTTGAGTAGATTGAGAAAAATCAATATAAGCAACTTCAGTAGAAAAATGTCATGGTACCAAGGAAGTGGTTACAAATCATATAAATAAGAAGGAGAAGTAGGGAAATTAAGCAGTGCAACACCAAGGGAAGCATCCGAGCCACCAACAAGAAATCTAGTTCCATTTCTCTAACAATGCCTAACATCCTTCATAGTTTTATATCAATTGATCTGGAGCTAGCAGGTGCATATACAATCTCAGATACGCTCACCTAAGTACAAGGAAGGGATCTTCACAGATAAGTAAAAGGAAGAGATCTACATGAAAGTTAGTGATTTCATTCCTTATGTTCATTAACTAAACTAAACGACATGGTTTCATGGATCAGGTAGCCATTATGTATCAAAACTAGGAATAACGGAACCCTGCAACTAATCTTAGCATGAGAAAAAAACTCATAATATAATTATGAAAAGAAAGATACACTAATGACTCAGGGTAAATAATCATGGGGTACTAAAAAAATCGTGACCAATTATCCTCCTAGGGCTTTGGTAGACTATTGTCACTGTTGTTTTGGGAGCCATAATTCAGACAAGAATTACTGGTAGACCCACCCACAATGACAACTACAACTTGAGCCAGTGGTCAAAAAAATCCCAAAATCAATTATACACCGCCGCTAAAAATAGCAAAGGAAAGAACAACCTCTATAGACTCAACCAAGAAGGAAACAACATAAAAATCTTTGTTGGAGCACGGAAGGGCATAATTGGTGACCTATTCATTCAAAAAATTCTAGGAAAGGATGGTAATTAATTCATTGATTCCCATTCCCATTCATTCTCATAATAATTTAAAAGGATTTCAGCTAGATTTTATAAATATGGATTTCCTATCTGCAGTGAACATTGTATTTTCTTATGAGCAAAAGGTGATGAGATTGTTTGAGCATTTGTAGGGAGACAATCATGCTACCCCTGCATTTCTGGTACTGTGTCCTTGAACCCAACAAAGCATTATTACGTTACTTGATTCTACCACTGAAATTTAGCTGAATATAACCTCTGTAAACCTTTTTTTAAGATAAATTTTAGTGAATCCAACATTAATGCTTGATTGTAGTTCAAATATAACTAATTGTAGAGTGCCAACATCGATTATTAGAGGATTAAGCAACCATATATACCTTTGTTGAGAATTTTTTGTCTCCTTGTTTCTATGTTTTTGACAGTACTTCGATGACCACCTCCATTCCATATTGAGTACAACCATAGAATATAGGCCCAAATCTTCCTCTACCAATTTTCCTTCCAAAGATTGTATTAGTTCTCATTAAGAATATTTGTTCTCCAAATTCATAGAATGCATTGTCAATATAAGTTGGTTAACATGAGAATGTTTTATATAAATTGAAGTTTGAAATTCATGGATTAAAAGAATTTCATATTTAGAATGATTAAGATTGACTAGAGTTGTGATTAAAGCCTTACCTGGTTTTTTTTTCCTCTCCTTATAGTGCAATGTAGGGTAAGCAGAAGTGTTTTGTCCTTCAAATTTTGTTGTAGTGCAAGGTAAGAATAAGCATGTTGTCCTTCCAATTTTGTTTTTGTTGAAAAACTAATGGGATAGAAAAAACCTTATTGCTAAGATAATTCTATAAGCTAGTTTGTTCAACAACATCGTAGTTTATTCAAGAACACCAAGATTTACATGGTCTTGTAGGTGCATGGTTGTGTAGGTGGAAGCTCAACAACATAGAACTTATGGAGTTGACAATAGGAATTGACAAGGAGTTGATAGTGGGACGTTGTTGGACACTTCACAACCATAACATTAAAAAAAGGAAAAGAGAATTTATGGTGCCCCAAACTTAGGTTAAACCATAGGGAAAAATTGAGAAAACATATAATGTTAGGAAGTAATGCTACCTTTATTTCTAGCATTACTTGATATCCCGGAAAATTATTATCGAATATATGCCTTAAACTAAAATTTCAATGGAAAATGTGGGGTTTTCCCTCGAGAAGAGGCCAAATATGACCTCCAAGTTCAAACTTACGATAAAAAATGGAAATGCTATTGGACAAATTGTTAAATGTTTATAAAAAATTTAGGCTAATTTTTTTTGAAATACTTACATGTGAAATGTTTAACAAAAACTTAGTTTAAAATGTTTTGAAATACGTGCCAGACTAATTGAAAATCGGTGAACCAATTACTATATCCCTAGCCTAAAGGCAAGTACTAATAACAATGTGAACATATCAAATTAAATTATAAAGGATTAAAATCTATATCATATATTATTATAATTTTTATATAAACTATTGATGTAAAAATTAAGAAAAACCAAGAAAATATTGTAATATAAATCAATGATTGCTATGTGTAGTTAAATGATTGAAATTTTTAAATAAAAACATTTAGAATTTGTTGATTCATATTCTTATATTAAATTGTTATTTTGACTCAATAGTTCTCATTTTTTTTTAATCCTAATCTCTTCACATGTATGTCAACCCTTTTATTACACTTATAAACCCTAGTCCTTACAATATGGTACCAACACTTTTATCACCAACTAAGTACAAAATAATTATGGTTAAGTTCAAGTAAGTATCTTTGATACTAAGTTACATGTTAACTTCCATGATCATTTCTCTCTTTCTTATTTGTTATTATTTTTCATCGTCAATTAATCTTTAATAGGCTCTATTGAGTTCCTATAACTATCACAATACTAAAATATATAACATCCCAATATGGCCTCATCTTCAAAATATGCTCTCCCTTATTCCAAACTTACAACACAAACCTCTATCGAGATAACCTCTATGTATTATCCTTTCAAGAATTAGTGGGTAGAGGCTTTCGAGTTTGCTACTAACTTGTGCAAATGAAGTTTTATGCTCTATCATTCAAGATCAATAATAAAACAAGTTGAGATTCATACTACGAGAATAAAGCTCAATAATAAAAATAATACAAATAATACAATAATAATAATATAAATGACACAATAATAATAAATAGGGTAGCTGCAGAGCAACAAGTCTCTGCCTTTAGGGAAGAGCTGCCATGAGTTGATTTGACTATTGTAGTGTTAACCTTTCAAGGTAAAATATGTAGTCATTGACACCCCAAAGACTAATTGATTCATGTACTTGTCGGAAGCTTTAGAGACCTCCATTGGAAATCCTTTTGACTTGGATCATGCTACTATTATCAATGGATTGTTGTAGTTGTGATGTGTTGGAGTAATTGGAAATGATGGCCATCCGACATACACCAATGAAAAAGAAGTTTTAAAAAGATGTCTATTGCCACAAAATTGTGTACAAAATTGACAAAGAGAACAAGGAACTTGGGGAGGTGCGATGTCAGCTTCTTGAGTTGGATGCCCGAGTGCTGCTAAAGTTATCAAAAGTCACCAAGTATGATGATTCCATTAGTTATCAAGTCTTTTGATTGTCTTGTTAATAACAAGTGGATTTGATTATGACTTTTTGTTATACATATTTTCATACCGATCAATAGAATCAAATAAGAAAGTTTATATATATTTTTAATGATTTTATATCAATAAATTAAAAGGGTTTGAAATTAATTTTTTGATCAAATAGAATCAAATAATAAAGTTGATATATATTTTTAATGATTTTATATCAATAGATTAAAATAGTTTGAAATCAATTTACCTTTTCTCTAATCATATATGAGATAATTATTGGGAACCCATTGTAGTTGTATTTTCTAGGCATAGGACAAGTTTTGATTCCACCTAGGAGGCGGTGCCATTTCCTGTCCATTCATAAACGTCGACTTTGACATTCATGTATGAAGTACAACCCTAGTTTTTTGACGTTATTTATAAGTCACCTTCCACGTAGTATGCATGCACAAGTTCAGATGTGCGGATCAGAAATCATGTTCAACACATTACATAATCCATATCTCTCATGCAACAAGTGTCTCACCTGTGTCGTGACGTCCTTCCTTCTTTCACTTGGTAAACAGGTTATGGTGCGAGATATCGACCTAGAACTGATAACTATGTGTGTTGATATCAATATGGAATTGGGGAACGAGCTGTTGTGTTGCCTACAACCTCCAGAATATAGCAACAAGAAAGAGAACCTCCGGAATATAGCGGTAGGAAATTGTGTAGACCTGCAGATTGTATTGGTAGGACAATGTGCTTGTATGTAAGGTTGGAATTTTCTCATAATAATTATTTGAGGATCATTTTTTGGCATTCTAATCACATATTGAACCTGTTTGCAAATTGTTGCGATGGAAGTGATGAATATTATGGGAAAATAAATACTTGTAGGAAGGTTGGGAAGGCTGTGACAGGAAGCTACTCAAATTTTTCTTAGTTAATAAGGAAATATTCTCCATAGATAAAGAAGAAAGAAAGCATGCATAGTGGAAATTCTTGTCAGAAGAAACCACATTAACATCACTGGAGCAAGATGAATAGAAACAAGTCTAGTAATAGGGCTCACTAATGTTGCGGGAAAGATAGCTCAGGTACATTTTAGAGACAACATTTCTGCAAAAATTCTAGTTATCTCTGTGAGCTCAGTATCATAACATTACTAAGATAGGAGGGAAATCCGTTGGTCCTAGCGGAACTTATTCCATTCATCTGAGGCATTCAAAGAAGTGGCTAACTAGGAAATGGGAGTAATCATGCTTTATGTATGCCGACCCAGTTGAGCAATCCTAGAACCCAACTATTATGTTCACTATTTGACTGTTGAATCAAATCAATACCAACCATTATCGAACGTGGGAACATCATCAATGGAGAGGGGAAATTTCATTCCAAATACGAGCAAAGGTATCTCGTTCTCAATCGATAGAGTGAGGGAGGGAAAGGAAAACGAGAGCATGGGGAGTCTACTTCAGAACAACACCTATTGGAATAGGAAAACTATAGTCCATGTACATAGGGAAATACTAGCCGCCTATGTGCCAGGGAGAAATCCTATTATTCCATCAAAGTTATACTTCATCGAAGCATACTCACTATTGGAAAGTACGGAGAATCCCTTATTGCAAGTGTTTGAATTGAAGCAATCCAAAAACTCAAGGGTAACATGGTAGTTTAGTCATTAGAATGTTATAAATGTCTTGATAGTGTTCTTGATATTCAATACTAAGTTTTTACTAATCAATGCCAACTACAATTAACCTCCAATTATGTCTATTGTTCATGTTATTCACTTAATGGTCTCTAATGGGTTTGATAATAGGTATTCATCACTCTCCTTAGTGTTATGTCAATGGGTTTCTAGAAGGATGACACTCTAAGGTGTCATTTAGAGAGCATTAGAGTATGTGATTGATTTAATCGATGGAATAAAACTACTTACAATAGTACCTTATAAGGCGTCATCTAGACTGGAGATAAAAAAAATGGTTGTTGTTCATGTTGTTTAGTTTCCAATAGTTATAGAAAAAAACTAACAAGAAGAAATGATTTAGAAAGATTGTAAAGGAAATACTTGAAGGTGTTGTCGCTGCTCAAACTGGTTATTGTTGCTTGGATACTAGATTTTATGCAATTTTATTTTTGTTGTAGGCATGGCCAATGACACTCTAGGCGCAGGAGGCCTCAGGAAATGAAAAAAAATGCCTTGTACAGGAAAAGACAAAATCCAATATACGATGGATTCAGATAGAAATCCCAACCTGTAGTCACATTCTAGAAAGATCAACTCATTGATTTCGTGAGTTAGTTATCTACAGGACCGCCAAAAATGTTCGAGGATTTAATGTCTTAGTGTATTACACTGATGGGATCATCTGCAAAGAGAAAATTAAAGGTCACTATTTGCAAGGAGGTAATGTTTCAAATATGTAATGTTTAAGACAAAAAATTTAAGAAACGTGGGTAATCTACCTCCAACCATGCATAACCTTGATCTTCATCAGTCTTTTTGATCAAATTTTTTGGAAAAAGTTATATATCTCATTAAATACAACCATCCGCATAGACTCTAGACGTTTATTAGGCTGAACAAATTTCGAGGATATAAAATAAGTTTTTGAAGTAAACTTCCAACTTTTGAGCAAAAAATGACTAATTGAATTACCTGGAAAATATGCATATGGATAATCACAATAATATGTGCAATTCCTGCCAGATTTGTCCGAGTAAGGTAGTGCAAGGACATCAAGTATTGCACAAGATGTCACTACTGTGAAAGAATGTAAATTTCCTCCAGTTGTCAGATATAACATTGATGTCTCACAGGGAGCTGTGATAACAATGTCTACCTTCAGTTTGGCTAATCTTGTTGCAACAAAGAACAAGTATCTTGACTGGAGAAGAAGGGAACACAGGGGATGAGAGTCTGAATGCTGAGCAGAAGGATAAAACAAAGATATAATGCTGATTAGAAGGGGAAAACACAGAAGGGGAAACAAAGCTAGAAGCGAGGAGGAAGGAAAACACAACGGGAAAAGGGAGGAGGAAATGGAGGGCCGACTATCCTTGTCTCATGGACACCCGTGTACCTCTGTGTGTTATGTCATGCAACAATGTTCTACGTGTAAGATAAATGGATGCAATAAACATGGGCTAATATACGAACTGATATGAAGTATTGCACCAAACATTTAATGTTGTGAATTAATGCTAGATTCATCTCTAGCATTACTTCATTATGTAAAAAACAGAACACGAATGTGAGCTTTAAATAAAAAATAACCTAATCTATCATCCTCCTATGCCTCAGAAAGAGGCCAAATAAGATGCTGAACTTAAAACTTAGGTTAAAAAACAACCTAAATTATATATATTTTTGAAAACTTTGGTTAAAATGATCAACACACATTGATTTATGTATCAAGTTAAAATGAAAACTAAAAACCAATTACTAATAGTCCCTCAGCCCGAAGGGCAGGACCTAATAATAGTAATAATACAAATAACATAATAATAATAATAATAATAATAATAATAATAATAAATATGACACAATAATAATAACTTTAATATTTACCTTAATAAACCATTTAAGATAACTAAAACATCAACACAAAAATCTCAAATTATTATAAATAAATCATATATTAAAACTCCATAAAAACATAATTTTCTTCTAATAAAATATAGAAATTAAAATTATATATATATATATATATATATATATATATATATATATATATATATATATATACTACCACTTATTATAATAAAATATTAATTATAAAATGAAATGGAAAAACATGGTTTCTCACATGTTAATCTTTTCAACGTAATGATAATTAAAAAACATGGGTTGTCACATGTGAGGCATTCTAAGAGAATAATTAATCTTTCAAGTAATTTCTATAAAGATATCACACAAACAATGAAACTATAAAACTCAATAAAACTATGTATAACATAATTTATGGGTAAACAAAGTGAGGCCACTTTTTAGGAGAGTGATAGTATTTTATAAGTGCATGAAGATAGGACTTCATGATGCGTAGTTATAACAAGTGTTGCATGGCAGCGTAGTCTCTGCCAAGTTGAAACGAGAGTAAATGAGTGGGTTGCAAGTTGCAGTACATGTGGTATCCATGCAGAATTTAGTATTCTCAAATTAGTTTTATTTGAAATTTCTAAAAAATTATTAATGTCAGGTACTTCAACAAAGGTTCCTAGTATCTAAGTTTGATAGTACATGAAATATTTAATAATTAACGCATGTAACCCAACAATTACAGAGTAGTGGGTTCACATTTTTCATTTTTCATGTCCACAGTGTTCCGTGATATACATTTTGCACCCAACACTTCCGCCATATACATTTTGCACCCAACAATTTCGTCATATACATGAGACTGAGTAATTTATAGAATATCATAACATTGTACCAAGATTTATAGTAATTTATATAATGCTATAACACTTTTTACTTAATGAATAGTATAAACAATTATTTAAATTTTATTCAATATTATTTTTAACGTTTTTAAATGTAAATTTTGAATTTTGGAATTTTGATTTTGTTTATGATAATAAAGGTGAAATTTATTTTAATTTGCACCCAACACTTCCGCTATATTTATTTTGCACCCAACAATTACGGAGTTGCGGGCACCCAACAATTACGGAGTTGCGGGTTGGCTGAGTGGTGGGGGTTCACATGTTTCATTTTTCATGTCTAGCATGTTCCGTAATATACATTTTGCATCCAACACTTCTGTCATATACATTTTGCACCCAACAATTCTGTCATATACTTATACATTTTTAAATGTAAATTTAGAATTTTTGAATTTTGATTTTGTTTATGATAATAAAGGTGGAATTTATTTTAATTTTTTATTTTTCATGTCCAACGTCTTTCGTGATATACTTTTTGCACCCAACACTTCCGCCATACACATTTTGCACACAACAATTACGGAGTAGCGGGTTGGTGGAGTGGCGAGTTCACATGTTTCATTTTTCATGTGCAGTATGTTCTGTGATATACATTTTGCACCCAACAATTATGTCATATACTTATACATTTTTAAATATAAATTTGAAATTTTGAAATTTTGATTATGTTTATGATAATAAAGGTAAAATTTATTTTAATTTTTCATTTTTCATGTTCAGTTTGTTCTGTGATATACTTTTTGCACCCAACACTTCTCGCATATACATTTTGCACCCAACAAGTATAAACAATTATTTAAATTTTATTCAATATTATTTTTAAGGTTTTTAAATGTAAATTTGGAATTTTGAAATTTTGATTTTGTTTATGATAATAAAGGTGAAATTTATTTTAATTTTTCATTTTTCATGTCCAGCTTGTTTCGTGATATATTTTTTTCACCCAACACTTTCGCCATATACATTTTGCACCCAACAAGTATAAACAATTATTTAAATTTTATTCAATATTATTTTTAACGTTTTTAAATGTAAATTTGGAATTTTGGATTTTTGATTTTGTTTATTTTAATTTTTAATTTTTCATGTTCAATTTTTTCCGTGATATATTTTTTGCACCCAACACTTCCACATTTTGCACCCAACAATTACAGAGTTGCGGGTTGGAGGAGTGGCGGGTTCACATGTTTCATTTTTCATGTCCAGCATGTTCTGTGATATACATTTTACACCCAATACTTCTATCATATACATTTTGCACTGAACAATTCCGTCATATACTTATACGTTTTTAAATGTAAATTTGGAATTTTTGAATTTTGATTTTGTTTATGATAATAAAGGTGAAATTTATTTTAATTTTTCATTTTTAATGTCGAGCTTGTTCCATGATATACTTTTTGCACCCAACACTTCCGCCATATATATTTTGCACCCAACAATTACGGAGTTGCGGGTCGACGGAGTCGCGGGTGGGTTCACATGTTTCATTTTTCATGTCCAGCATGTTCTGTGATATACATTTTGCACCCAACACTTCCATCATATACATTTTGCACTCAATAATTCCATCATATACTTATACGTTTTTAAATGTAAATTTGAAATTTTGAAATTTTGATTTTGTTTATGATAATAAAGGTGAAATTTATTTTAATTTTTCATTTTTCATGTCCAGCTTGTTCAGTGATATAATTTTTGCACCTAACACTTCCGCCATATACATTTTGCACCCAACAATTTTGCACCCAACACTTCCATCATATACATTTTGCACCCAACAATTCTGTCATATACTAATACGTTTTTAAATGTAAATTTAGAATTTTGAAATTTTGATTATGTTTATGATAATACAACTGAAATTTATTTTAATTTTTCATTTTTCATGTCCAGCTTGTTCCATGATATACTTTTTGCACCCAACACTTCTGCCATATACATTTTGCACCCAACAAGTAAAAACAATTATTTAAATTTTATTCAATATTATTTTTAAGGTTTTTAAATGTAAATTTGGAATTTTGATTTTGTTTATGATAATAAAGATGAAATTTGTTTTCATTTTTTATTTTTCATGTCTAGCTCGTTCCGTGATATATTTTTTGCACCCAACACTTTCGCCATATACATTTTGAACCTAACAATTATGGAGTTGTGGGTTGGCATGCCGATTCACATGTTTCATTTTCCATGTCTAGCATGTTTCATGATATACATTTTTCACCCAACACTTCCGTCATATACATTTTGCACCCAACCATTCCGTCATATACTTATACTTTTTTAAATGTAAATTTGGAATTTTGGAATATTGATTTTGTTTATGATAATAAAGGTGGAATTTATTTTAATTTTTCATTTTTCATGTCCAACTTGTTCCGTGATATACTTTTTGCACCCAACACTTCGGCCATATACATTTTGCACCCAACAAGTATAAACAATTATTTAAATTTTATTCAATATTATTTTTAACGTTTTTAAATGTAAATTTGAAATTTTGGAATTTTGATTTTGTTTATGATAATAAAGTTAAAATTTATTTTAATTTTTCATTTTTCATGTCCAGCTTGTTCCGTGATATATTTTTTGCACCCAACACTTCCACCATATACATTTTGCACCCAACAATTACGGAGTTGCGGGTTGACAGAGTGACGGGTTCACATGTTACATTTTTCATGTCTAGCATGTTCCGTGATATACATTTTGCACCCAACACTTAAATCATATACATTTTTCACCCAACAATTCCCTCATATACTTATACGTTTCTAAATGTAAATTTGAAATTTTAGAATTTTGATTTTGTTTATGATAATAAAGGTGAAATTTATTTTCATTTTTCATTTTTCATGTCCATCTTATTCAGTGAAATACTTTTTGCACCCAACACTTAAATCATATACATTTTTCACCCAACATTTACGGAGTTGTGGGTTGGTGGAATCGCGGGTTCACATGTTTCATTTTTCATGTCTAGCATGTTCTGTGATATACATTTTGCACACAACACTTCTGTCATATACATTTTTCACCCAACAATTCCGTCATATACTTATACGTTTTTAAATGTAAATTTGGAATTTTGGGATTTTGATTTTGTTTATGATAATAAAGGCGAAATTTATTTTCATTTTTCATTTTTCATGTCCAGTTTGTTCCGTGATATACGTTTTGCACCCAACACTTCGGCCATATACATTTTGCACCCAACAAGTATAAACAATTATTTAAATTTTATTTAATATTATTTTTAACGTTTTTAAATGTGAACTTGAAAATTTTGGAATTTTGATTTTGTTTATGATAATCCGTCATATACATTTTGCACCCAACAATTATGTGATATACTTATACGTTTTAAAATGTAAATTGAAATTTTGATTTTGTTTATGATAATAAAAGTGAAATGTATTTTAATTTTTAATTTTTCATGTTCAGTTTGTTCCGTGATATACTTTTTGCACCCAACACTTCAGCCATATACATTTTTCACCTAACAATTACGGAGTTGCGGGTTGGTAGAGTCGTGGATTCACATGTTTCATTTTTCATGTCTAGCATGTTTCGTGATATAGATTTTGCACCCAACATTTCCTTCATATACATTTTGCACCCAACAATTCCTTCATATACTTATACGTTTTTAAATGTAAATTTGAAATTTTGGAATTTTGATTTTGTTTATGATAATAAAGGTGAAATTTATTTTAATTTTTCATTTTTCATGTCCAACTTGTTCCGTGATATACGTTTTGCACCCAACCCTTCCGCCATATACATTTTGCATCCAACAAGTATAAACAATTATTTAAATTTTATTCAATATCATTTTTAACGTTTTTAAATGTAAATTTGAAATTTTGATTTTGTTTATGATAATAAAGGTGAAATTTATTTTCATTTTTCATTTTTCATGTCCAACTTGTTTCGTGATATACTTTTTGCACCCAACACTTCTGCCATATATATTTTGCACCCAACAATTATGGAGTTGCGGGTTGGAGAGTCGCGGGTTCACATGTTTCATTTTTTATGTCCAGCATGTTCTGTGATATACATTTTGCACCCAACACTTCTGTCATATACATTTTGCACCCAACAATTCCATCATATACATGAGACTGAGTAATTTATAGAATATCAATGGAAAATGTGAACCCGCGAACCTTGTTGATGTTCCAGACATTAATACTTTTTGATAAATTTCAAATAAAACTAATTTGGGAATACTAAATTATGCATTGATACCACATGTATTGCAACTTGCAACCCACCCATTTACTTCCATTCATAAACTATAAATTAAATTTATGATATCTATCGTGTAATATTGATATTAAGTATAGTATTCATTATTAATATATGATAATGTTTTGTTAAATTTTATTCAATTAATTTTTCAAATTTATTTTTATTTTTCAAGTCCAGTTTGTTCCTTGATATACAAGTTAAGTAAACATTTAAGGCTCTGAGGCATGTAGGTAAACATTTAAGGCCTATCTAGCACTATGTAAACATTTAAGAATGTGTAAACATTTAAGAAAGAATGCTTGTGGCAGGATTTACGTACGTTAAGTACTTAATAATAATAATAATTAGACAAACCTTGGATACGCTGGCATATCAAACATTGAGATAAATTTAGCTAGTAGAAAATGCTAAGAAAAACATTCGAACTAATGCTAGCATTAATTCAGCTTCAAGAAATGCATAAAAAAATATATTATTCAAAAAGACGGTATACTATCAAAAAGTTTGGATATGCTCACATATAAAACATTGGGAATAGTGAATCCAACAATAAGACCTCCAATTTGTTATCCAATCAAATCATGACATACATGATACTTTTTATTATATAAAAATAAATGTTTTTTGTTCCCTAGTTTCAACATTAGATATTCTACAAATATTTGTGGTCAATGGACAAATTAATATTAAGTCAACAAATTATCAACTATTATAGTCCCTCTATGCCTACAGCAGGGACTAATAAGAATAATGTTCTATCCATACTAGAAAAACAAGTTAATCTTAGTAACTCACTCACTTTTATCTTAAGATAATACAAATGCTCCCCAATCTATCTAAATCATTATTATAATAATGTATCTGTGTTGTCTAAATCATTATTATAATAATCTATTTGTGTCGTCTAATCATTATCATTATGATTCCATTTTATCATAAGATAATACAATTTCTCCCCAATCTATCCGTGTTTTCTAAATCATTATTATAATAATCTATATATTTGTGTTGTCTACATCATTATCATTATGATTGAATCGTTGAAGATTCTATATAACTTCCTTTCCCTTTCATTATCACATGCATGACCTCTTATCCATAATTCTTATAAATAATAACTATAATTATATATTATAAAAATTTCCTTCTTAAATATTATAACTAACAACAATTCTTATAAATAATAACTATAATTATATATTATAAAATTTTCCTTCTTAAATATTATAACTAACAACATATTAGTGTATATTCAGTAACAAATTATTACTTATATTGATATATAATTAGAAAAGAGGTTTTATAATAAATAATATGTTATTATATATTTAGTAACAAATTATTACTTTTATATTGATATATAATTAGAAAATAAACTATATGTAAATAATTATTTTTAGATAGTTAAAATGGATCATATCTTTATTTTTATTTTTTTTAAATATTAAATCATCGCTCCTCATTATTAATAATCTCATCATGATCCTCTCTGATGTTTTGTAACATATATCATTATAGTCCATGATAACTTAATTTTTTAATATTGAATCATCACTCCTCATTACTAATAATCTCATCATGATCCTCTTTGAGGCTTTGTAACATATATTATTATAGCCCATGATAACTTAGTGCACGTAAATATAATACTATCAATCGCTATATTGGCAAAAGACTTTGTATTTATAAGAAGAGAAGTAGGTGATGGTAGATCTACCATCAGTGGGAAGATATTTGTGGCATTTGCATGTATAAAGCTATGCTAGCCATATTTTAACCTTACCTTCATTATCCATAAAAATATAAAAACAATTAAAAGCTGTTAGCCATACTTTAATTTTACTTTAGTTATCAACAAGAATATAAAAAACAATTAAAAGGTGGTGAAATAATGCAAAGGAATATATAGGTGTATGTGAATGAGATGAAAATTGTTTGTTTTGTTTATATGTATATATTATTCGATTAAGTTTAATAGATTAGCTTAACTAGTTATCATCAATGTTATTGGGTATTTGTTCGGTTTTGTGTCAATAAAGGTTCATTTCAAATACCTTTAGTGAGACACATTAGTCTACATCATCATGTTTACTAGGAATTTCCTTTATGATTGTGGGAAAGCATTCCTTAAACTTCTCCACAAAGTTTTCCTTGAATGAATATATATATATATATATATATATATATATATATATATATATATATATATATTAGTTAAAGAGATAATTACCTAAATTATCATATCTTGAATCTCTCTGGATGGATTTTAATTATTTAATATTGTTTATTTCCTATGCATGTGTGACAACATTAGGTATAATAGGAAGCAATGGACTTTATCAAAGAACGAAGATATATCAAAATAAATGACTAGCAAACATGTTGATGACAACACACAAATTTACAATAGCTCAAATAGGGGGCTATCACTATTGTATTGGTGATAAGTAGAAGGAATGTTCATATCAAAATTCATTAATGGACATATTTGAGATATATGGAGGAAATGTTTTATGAGACTTATTCTTGTAAATAAAGTGATTATCTTAGCATGCCTTATAATATGTAGTTGCAATTCAATAGCAACATGTAACCTCACTAGACCCTTGGATGGAATATGTAAGGTTTGTAATGCTAGAGGATTTGTTGGATTATTCAAAAGACCCTATCAAGGGGGTCCAAATATGATCACATCCAAGTCCTCATGAGTCTCCTAGTCCTTTACTGACCAAGGGTATCACTCATGACCCCTTGTTTCTTTGTCCTAAGATTGATCAAATTTTAGGCTTGATGGAAAAGTAGGTCAAGATGTTGTTACAACTGAGTTGTCGGTTTTAGGAAGGATTAGAAAATCTTCTCTTTTAAAATTATAGTATGGTGGTAAGTATTCCCACTTGTTCAGTACCTTGATGGGTTTGCCTAGTCATAGCACATGCTGGTACCCCCTGCCAACAAACCTGTTCAGTATCCCGACGGGTTAGCCTCTTACACCCATTTTCCATCAAAGGCTCTTGTCCCAAACTTTACCCTTAAGACAAAATTTATATATTGTGTTCAGATGGGTAAATGGGGAAGGATCTTTGAAAACCTTTTTACGGGATGGGATGGTATTGGTTGGAAGATATTTATGGATTTCCCATAAAAGATTGTTTGCATGAAAAAATAGACTTATGTATTGATATTTAGTCCAAAGACATATCATGGTCAAACTTACATAATGTGTGGTGGATGAGGCCATGAGAGAGTGACCTAAAGGTGCCTCTATTCCTCAAGTTCATCTTCTCCATATAATTATGGTAGTGTTCCCATGGGTAGAAACTTCATGCACTCCCCTGCTACTCTTTAATAAGAATGCTCTACCGACCAATCTTTGAGATTAGATCAAGTTGGACTAGTTTCTTATGGGCCTCATAATATGGATTTTTAACTTTATGCAATCCCATAATCAAAGATAGGGCTATGAGTTATTGCTATAACAAATGAACTGAAATTGTTTATAAAGCATGAAAATGAAATCTATTGAAAATTCTTAGTTGTGACAAAAAATATTGGGTTTGATTAATTAAACTCCTTTATTTTTTAGGTTTGCATTATTAATAATTACCTAAACTGTAAATTTATGCAAGGAAAACAATTCAGAAAAAAAAGTAGAGAAAAAATAATAAAGGTTAGAAAGTAGTTGAATCAGTCATGAAGATGTTCTCCAAATCCAACCAAAAAGATAATGCCTGCAAAAATCCAACAAATCGTCATGGCCTCATTTATTTAGAAAACTTTGAAAAATATCTATCAGCTAAAAACATATTAAAAATGATGTCACAATAAACTATATGCAACATTTATTCACCTATTCTCTATCCTACCTTTAAAAAAAAATATTTTTCAAGTATATGCGTACTTCCAATGAAACCATGTGCGTAACATGATTACAAATATACTCACATTCAGGTTTGAAAAATATACTTTAATAAATACCAGAACATGAGGAACCAATTGTTTCGAATGATATGATGCAAAGAGTTGTTGAAGAAACGAATGGTGTTTCAATCTGACAGTCTTCTGGAACCATAGCTCAATGTAGTCTTGGTGTTCTTGGTTCAAATTCTCATTTAGACCACTCTGCATGTTTTCCTCTATCATGTCATGCATATCATCATCTTTCGGATGGTTTGTCTCTTGGATGCATACATCATCTGGTGATAATCATGTCAAGAAATCCTCGGTCTCCTCTACAGGTTGGAAAAGGTGATAAGAGGAGGATTCTAGATCTTCTCCTAGATGTGGCTCATGGAAATTTGGTTCTTCTATGTCTTTTGGAGAAGTAGATAGGTTCCCGACTACTTTCAAGCTGTACTCTTCCTAAGAAGAAGAGATCCTAGCTGTTGCTAGGATTTGAGAGAGTTCTTACAAAATCATTATCATCTTTGAATCCATGTTGATGGTTGATAGGTCCCATTTCACAGATGGATTAGGGGTTCTTACAACACCCAAAAAAAATCCTAAATAAATGAAATGGAAGCGAACTGAAAGAAAATGTAAGCAAACCAATTATATACTCGAAGCTCCACCATGATACTAGGACCCTGCTATCACCAAGTTATCTATTCACACAAGTTAGCTTATCTTCTCGTGTATATAAAAAATGGCTAATGCTAATAAAACACAAATTATGACTACTCAAAGGAAGAGGACAACCTAACTTTGGAGCAACCCCACTAAAGTGGATGTGTGGGATCTTCCCTCACATATTACCTTCTTCTCTCTGCCCTTAGGTCATCCTTAAAATCACACCACACTTGCATGAAAATAAATACAATTGCATGAAAATAAACACACTTGCATGAAAGGAAACACACTTTCATGAAAGGAACAATCAAGGCTTTGGAGAAATAAAAACAACTTACCTATTCTCTGATCCCTTTAGCACCTTCCCGACAACAACGCCCAAAATGTGGGGATAAATATATGTACCATTAATTCCCACATTAAATTATTAACTGGGGGCTCGTAAGCTTCGAGGTGCAAGCACAAGAAATGCAGGATTGGAGACTAGTCTAGCCTAATCTAAAGCCAATGAAAATATGAACAAACTAAGAAAAGTAAAACAAATTGCAGGAAATTAACATTAAGGATTCATCACTGGGACATAGAAATAACTTATTTCTATAAAGGCTTAAATCACAGTCTTTCATACACTCAGGGGTTATGTTCGTGTGATTAATCATGAGTAGCTTACTTAAGTTTTCTTTACTTCAATGATTATTTCCTATAGCGAATCCACACTTAAATGCAATAAAAGAAACAAGAAAACATAAATGAAATTCAAGAGATAAACTAACACCTTAGGAAGAATTCCAATGCGGGAAGGCCATATCTCACGAGTTAACCTTTAATTTGTTTGTTGGTGATTGAAACTAAAGGAAATTAAAGTGCAGGAATGAAAATGCTAAACTAGTGCAAGAATCGGAAATGTTAAACTAGTGCAAGAACAAAGTGCAGGGAAACTCAAAAATCATCAAACTCAATCAACACCCAAGATTCACTTAGAATCAAAACCACCCTTTTTAAATGTATACAACAATCATAAATAAATACTGAGTGAGTCAAATGCACAAGAATAATGGATATTTAATACAATGGGCATATAGAAGAAATGAATGAGAATACAAGCTTACTAATTTTCTTCTCTGAAAGACTTGCATACAAAGAATAATACCTTTTGAGTCTAACTAAGTTTAAGGTAGAGAAAATGAATAAAGAGTGATACTTGTTTATTTTCTGCATTTAAAACATTGTGTATATGATAAGGTGTTAATGAATTAATCAATCTCTGAAGCAATAAACAATATCAAAATGGAAATGAGATGGAATGGAGATATGATTATGTAATGGAATAGATCTAATGCATGATGGGTATATTCATATGACATAATGGATTAGATTTGAAACAAAGGGTGAATGTGTGTACAAAATTCATGGGTGTGGAAGAGTGTTTGTGGGAAGAATTGCAAGTGGAATATGAAGAATTGGAGGGCGAACAATACCTTCTACAATTGATCTATGTGTATGAATTGAATCTAGATGAGTATAGCAGCTGCAAAAGGTATGTGTTTGTTAACAAAAATGGGTGGAAATGAATATGAAATTTAATCATATGAATGGGATCTTGAAGAGTATTATTCCAATCGATTTCTGAAGAAGAGATACAATGCACATATGGGAAGAAGGTTTGGAAGTAAATTGAAATTAAATGAGAAGGAATTGCACAAAACAGAGTATTGAAAACAATTAATGCAATTAACATATATCTACGGGATTGGTGCACACAAATGAAGGGTAAAATGAAATCTGATTTTTAATTACCAAAACTAATGTAAATGACAGAATTGAAATGCATCTAAATTGAATCCAATCAATAATCAAAACCAAAATTGAATTGCATGTAAACAAACAACACAATACTAATCTACAAAATAAATATGGTATTGGAAACACTTACCCTCACTGAGGGGCCCTTCCCAGGAGGTTAATGCTTCTAATAAGGACTCAGATCAAGCTAGAAGTATGCTCAATGTGGCAGCAACAATCAATTCTTCATTGAGATCAAAAACTCTATTTTTACATGGTTAACAACTCCTTAAAGATTTCTCACAAGAATAAATCTCTCACTTACAAAAACTTCATGAAACTAATGGCTCAATTCTCGTAGCCTTATGAGGCTTCTTCATACATGAAGAATCATTGAGGAGTGGATGGGACCGAATCCCAATACTCATATTTCAAATTTTACATTTTTAGGTAGAAATCCCAAAAATATGGGTTTTTCATCAATTTGGGTAGATTCGAGTTAGAGATCCACCCATATCTTCCAAAAAAAATTGAATTTTGAAAAATTGTCTACATTTTACTCAATTTTCCATATTTTAGAAAAAACTCATATCTTAGAATTTCTAGATCTGATAACATCTGCATGGAAATTGAGGTGCAAGTTAGCAGTTTGAGATTTTTACTAATTTTTACAGAATCATTCCCCTTGAGCCGGAGGTCCACACGTGTGTTCTGGGTGAATTTTGACACATGTCCACATGCTGACGTCGTTCTAGAAAAAACCAATGTCCCCAATTTTCCTCTAGAAGCATGTCAAATTTTTGAATACCGGATGGTTATTGATGCTGGTACCGGATGACCTGGAACATTCTGGTACCAAATGGTTTCTGGAACATTCTGGTACCATATGAGCTGAATTGTGAGTACCAGATGACATGGGGTGTGAGTACCAGATGTCATGGAGTGTGGGTACCAAATGATTGTTCAGGTATCAGATGACTATAGAACCTTCTAGTACCAGATGTCTTGGAGTGTGAGTACCGAATGACTTCCAGTGCAGGAATAGTGTGAGAACATATTGTTTGGACATAGAAACATAGGATTAAACCATCATCAACAAAAATATTGTATAATCATCCTTTTAATCACTAAAAATATGGAAAATTATGTATTAACCACATATGATGAATAACAAGAGATAATGGAGGTTTACAGTGTAATTAGGGATATATTATTGACAAAATGTTGCGATAAGGTGTAATGATGAGTGTATTTATATGGCAGAAAATATGACAAAATTGGAGCCCAACACACCAAATGGCATACTCTCAACATTAACATGCTTATTTCAACAACATAAAAAACTATGGAAAGTATGTTTTTAAAAATCCGCGCGACCTACCAAAAATAGTCAACACCATTCGTGTGCACTAGCATGAGCTAACAATTTTTTTTTGTGCCATTGGCACACTTCAATGAAACTATTACCATTGAAACTTGCACTGATCTGACAAGCGGTGCATTTATGAGGCTTTTTGGATCTCACACAACCTTTGTTCAGGTGTACTTGAAGGGGCTGACTCTCTAGCTCTAAGAATATCTCTAGGACCACTCAAACAGTAGGGGATCCAACCCTATGAGGTATCCTATTTCACACTTGAAGAGAGCCTATATAAGAATTCCATTATTGTGCATTAAGAAGAAGAAATCAATGTATTTTTTATGTTGTTGGTTTAATCTGAAATAATTCTATTTTCTCTTAAGTTCATTCACACCTTCATAACTAATCTTGTTTGGTGTACCAAAACTCTCTCCTCTTGAGATCATGGGTGAATTTATTCACACCATTTTACTTTGTTTTGAGAAAGAGAGAAGAAAAGGTTATAGTGGGAACAAAAAGGAACCTCCCAAGGAGGTGTAGGAGAGCCCATTTGTGCTCATACTACCCTCTCAGGTGTTATCAATTAAATATTTCTCCATTGGTAACCATTGTTGATCTTATTATTTTTTAACTATTGTGTTTTATGTTTTATGCATCTACTTCTATCTCTTTATTTATGTTATATATTTTTATGGTTTACTAACCCTCTAACTCTACTAAATGTGGTGTTGATACTACCTACACTAGCACTCAAAGGGATATTATTTTCTCACCCTTGTGACAAATTAGCCCCAACAGATTGGCAACTCCACTAAGGTACCCAAGTCAAAATTATCCCATTGTAGGCTCCAAAATGCATTCTTCTCACCTTTATGTGTTTTAAAGTTCATTAACTAGCCTTCCTAAGAACTCAGTTTGAGTGTGCACACTCCAATAATTAAAAATCCCCTCCAATTTTTTTTATGCACATCACAGTTCAACATCTACGTGGATTTTGAATAAATATATGCACGAAAGTGCACAATTAGCGCAATGTCTCAGTCTCTATTTCTACGTTGACCCTGAAGGCCTATGCCAATATCACAACTATGCTTTCTTCAGCCTACAAGGATCTTAGTCTTTTACATATTTTTTGCATTTTCCAGTTTCTTCCCAAAAGGTAGCTGATAGGTTTTATTTTCCTACACTTTGTAAATATAACAAGTCATACTTTGAGGACCTTCTTACATAGTAAGTTAGCCAAACTAGATACTAGGGAGATAAAAAACCATACATATTTTTATTTTCTCCACATGGATGGCCAAAAAACATTGACACTCGTAGATATATTTTCTTTACCACTCATTTTAATTTTCGGGACTAGAAAACCTCTTGCTCACATCCTAGTATGTTATTCACCTCACGCTCCTTGGAGAATTAGAATGGGGTGTATAAGTTGTTCTTTCATCTCCCTTGCAACAAAAAAACACTTAGGAAGTTTTAAATCTTTGTAAGGATCCATACATATCAGCATTATTGTGAAAATTAGGATACTTTACTTTTCAAAAGAAACATTTTGGAAGTTTTAAATGATTTGAAAGGACCCCAAATGTCCACTTTTCTTGCAATCTAGACCTATGTTTTTTAATTTTCACAAGGCTTGCACAAATCTAGTGGTTAAATTAAAAAAGTAAAGGACCCCACAAAGACCACATGCTACAAACATAACCAATTTTTATGTTCACATTCACAATTTGTACACAAAGCACTTCCACACAATCAAAGGTGTCTAAAAGTTCATTTTTGTCTTAGTCTCCTCTCCTCCCTATGATCACAAGCAATCTAGGAGGATCAAAAAATAATTCAATGCTTTAAACAAGACCCTTTCCACACCCTTAAGAAAGCGAGGTTGGTCCAAGACCCAAATCTCAAATAATTTTTAAAAACTCAACCATAAGAACTCACAAAAATATTCCATAGGAGGTCACAAAATAATATTTTTGTCTAAGTTAGGATTTTGGGAGTAGGTATCCAAATAACCCCCTATTATCTCTTTTCAATTGAAACTTAGTGGTTGATTATTTAGAGAACCTAAAAGACTCCAGTTCAAGTGTTGCAAAACCACAAGGCAAGGAGATACTCATGAAGGGGCGAGTGCCAAGCTTTGTTTGTTATACATGTGCCTACTTGAGCCACCCAACTCTTGTGAGGTTACCTGGCCCATGACCTCTTTCTAAGGCCAAGATTCCCTTATTACACTTGAATGAGGTAAGCTAGTGGCAAAAACCTAGGATTTTCTACACTGGTGGCAGTTGTTGGCTACAATTTCACCTAAATCAAATTTTGTGTGACTATTGGGAAATATCACCAGATCTTTCAGGATATGCCCCCTTTACCCCTCATTATAATTTATTTTTCTCACCTTCACTAGTTCCTCTTCTGGTGGGTCATGCCCCATCGTTGAGTGTTATTGGAAGGCTCGGTGTTATTTGAGAGGAAGGGAAATAGGTCTATATGGACCATGCATTTTTTTTATTATTCCCCATGTGGATAATACCACAACCTACCCAACCAACATTTTTTACATTATAGTTGATTTGTATGTGTTATTCTTATTCATTACTAATCATATGCAATTGTTAGTTCTTTTGTTAAAGTATGCTATATTTAATATTGGTTAAAAATCAATTTTCTAATCTCCCTTCACCTTACCCAAATCACACACTTCACTGCTAGTCCAGAGTCATAGGGGACCCACAAAATCCTTGACGATCCAAACACTTGCTAGGCCTCGCACCAATATTGGGGGGTATTCCCTGTTTTTTCACTTGATCATTTCAACCTCCCCATTCACCTTTGAGTAATACATTATTTGTTTCTTATTTTCTTGGTTCTACCTTGCTCGACACAACCATCTCAAATAGTTATTCCAACCTCCCTTCCTCCCCAGGAATTGTCTCTCAACAGTCATGCATAATGGTCAGGCCACAAACAAACTTACCATACTTAGATTCATCAAATCTTCTATATTTGATTAAACTTATGAATGATCCAATCTTACATGATGAAAATTGACAAAACATTCCCACCAAGATTCCATCTGACATTCCCAAGTTCGATGGTAAATCAAGAGAAGACCCAACCAACTGTATCATGACGTTTCACCTTTGGTTCTCGTCCAACAATATCACCGATGATTCCATTAGATTACATATTTCAAAGAACCTTAATTGGTCCATCCAGGAAATGGTATGCAGTTGAAAATCCAAGGTCCCATACAACCTTTGAGTCTTTATCCAAAACATTCCTAGCCTTCTTCCAGTTACCAATATGCCATGACACAGGCTTGTAAGTTCTCTCATATTTCCGCCAAAACACTTCTGCTCATATCACGGATAACATTCATGAATGGCATCGAAGGAAAACAAATTTCAATGTTGAAACCACCAAAGAAAAAAGTTTATACTAGTTCCTCAAATCGCTAGTACCCATTGTAACACACCCAACCCCCTAGTACGTTTTTAAAGGATGCCCAGGGTATTAAAAATTTTCTTTCCTTCAGCCATATCCAAACCTATTTTTGAGGAAACCATTGTATTCTTCTCTTCCATATCTTTCCAACAACTGTAATTTTGTCCAAATCTGAGTTTGGGATCAAAAGTTATGCCCCTCTAAATATTTTAGGGCCTTCATTGGTCAACAGTTTCTTACTACCACGTGGCACCCACGTGGCTCCACATCACCTAAGATATCTAATGTGGCACTATCAGGTCATGGTGCTAACTGCACATTCATATGAGATCTTATTTCTCTAGGTGTTGACACTTGTCTACCGGGAAGTAGATGTCTTAGGCCTCGACATATTTTATTATCTTCATAACCCAAAAAACGCTCGATCCGAGACTAGATGGAATCTCGTACACATGGCACTTCCATGAACTTACCCGTAGAAAGAAACGTGGTACTTTCTTTATGTGACACATGGAACATAGTCTTTGTTTTCATATTATAATAATGGACGATCCAGATTAGATAGTCGATCAACAGATCAATGACCATAGTCGTGGTGGATCTCGGACCACGATGAGTCTTGGTAAGTTGGGAGGATGAAATATTCTCACGGGTCCAACGTCGTGATACATCGGGATGATGTAATCAGCCTATACAAAAGGAGACACATAGAGAATGGGTTCCACATGCTTCAGGTTCCATGGTGGCCCATGACAGGGGTTGGTTTAACTGTGGGGGGAAATCAACAATCCTGACTCGATATGTGATCCAAAATCGATGGCCAATATCAAATCACCCATCAGGACCTTGGGACTCCAAGGTGATAGATCCCCCTTATTAAATCAATGGTCAAGATCTCTCGTGGTTAATATCCAATGGTCAAGGTCTGAGACACCAATCCCAAGCGTATGCAACCAACATGGTCTACAATCGAAATGTATACTCTATGTGGCATGTCCACAATATGAAACATCATGGAAAAATTTGATGTGGCCTGACACATGGAGATCATACTATGTGACATGTGGCAACAATTTTCCTTATGGATCTCTATCCAAATATTCCAAATCGATATGACATGTGGCACCATCGAGGGGTGACACGTGGCCCTCCCACGTCATGACATGTGGGTCAATCGTCGACTGACACTTACCACTAAGCATTGGACATAAGGGATTTTCATGTGTGGCATGGGCTTCAAGAACCCTCGATGCCCGAGGATTACAAATTGATTAATTATCCTAACCCCAAGGATTATGTGGTGATTAGATGATTAGTCTCGGGATTATGATCCCCCAAGATCTATGGCTGAGATCTTGCGCCGATAGATCTGAAGACTAAAATGGTTTTTTTCATCATCCCAACATGGAAATGACTTTAAGGGATTGGACGGTTGATACTAACTCGTTGATCGCCAGAACGACGATCCTCGCTGCAACAGATCTTGGACCTCGACTCTAACCATTCTTCTTTACCCTAAAACTCCCATTGTCCAGGGTTCGATTGAATTTTATTCTCTGAGATCTCTGACAGAGATCAGTCCACCATGTGAAATCTAAGGGTGACACACGTCGCCACCAGGTAATAGTGGGCGTCAGGAACTCAACTCCTTACCAATCCCATGTAAAATAAAAACTCCCGAGGGTTTGTCGTATGGGGGTTACGAGATAATTAATTATGTAAATCCCCAGGATTACAAGGTAATTACTTACGTTATTCCCTGGGATTATGACTCATGGGCTTTACTAAGTAATTTCAACAACTAAGATCTCTCGACTGAAAATTCAAAATGTCAATGTAGAGGGATTAAGTCTATCAGGGCTTGCACTCTACTCATGCACAATTATATGTGGATAGGTGTCAACCTCATGAAACCATGGTATCCAAGTTGGCACACTATGTCACTATGAAGTCACTCTCTCTCTCTCCCTTGGGCCTAGGTATCAAGGTATGGATCCAAGGGTTGGAACCCTAGCCCCCAGATATCGGGTAGTGGGACTTACAAACGTTACCCTATAGGAAAAAGTATCGATATCCGATGAGATCCACATGACACAGATCAACAATAGAGGTTATCTCCACCTTCATATCCAACAGATATGGTAAATAGTCGATTTACACAGGAGATTCATTAGGTAAAGTTATTCATTGGACGGTTGATATTACCTCCCATCCCGGGATCAATAATTACTATAACTTGTTGATTTATTCAAGGAGTCAAAGGAACCAGGGGGGTATTTTGGAATTAGAAATCATGTAACCCTCCACGACACTTTCTCGTCAAAATTTCTATCATGGTATACTTGGCCTCTCTCGACCCATTTCCTAGCATGCTCTAAGCTCATTGCTTGTCCCTCATTTGAAAAATTGGGAAAACATAGGGATTATCGACCTTCCCTGGCCTCTCATACACAACACCACCACAATTTTCCATTCAACAGACATTCGAATGTAAAGGTTGGACAATACATCAAGCATCATTATTATCAATTAGGAATGCACATATATAGCACATTTACATATTAAATTCATTCAACGACATGTATTTTCCAATAATACAATATTAATCCCATTTACCAGGAATGCACATTTACAGTACAGTTGTAGGTACCCAACTATTTATTTTAATTTTCAATTACAAAGGGGATAAGGAATAATTATATGTTACAAGATTGTAACCAACCAAACGATTGTGGGTTTTCACCTTAGGCTCATATGCATTCATTATTATCACTCTGGCCACCCCCACGCCAAGCCATGATACCACCAGGGAACTCTCTCATTGTTGACTCATCAATTCAATAATTAGATCAGGGAGGTTAATCTCCTCCACTTCTCTGGAAATAACAAAAGTCTCTCATTCTTCCTACTGGACTCAGGACCTCCTCATGGTTTATCGGATGCCTTCCCAAATGTATTTCTCTCCAACTAGCATCAAGCCTCCATTCCTCTTGTTTTGTAGTTAGGAACTCATGGGTTCTACTCTTTTCTGTCCCGATCACTCCTCTTTACACCCCCATGGGTATGGTCTTCTCTCGATCCCAAAACTCAGATCTCTTTCTCTCTTCCCCTTGTGTGTTTCTATTGCATGCATACCTTGGGAAGGTTCTCGACTGTACATCTATTTCCTATGTCAGAAGGTACCTTGTGGGTCAATCATGGGGTACATATGGTGATATGTCTTTCTTTCCTCTAGGTGAAAGTTTTCTATCACCTCATATAGCCCTCCATGCTTCCATTCATTGAGATGGTTGGTTTTTCAACTACCAACCTCCCTCATTAACTGATTTTCATTGAAATCAGGGATAAGGGAAACAACTTATTGTTTTTAAATCAAATATTTCAGCAAGGGGAAAATTGGGTCATGTTAGCATGATGAACCCATTCTCTAAGTTTTCTCAGCCTTTCCTCTAGTGGTATCATGGAAAGTAATTCAAGGCTTCACCCCAAGAATAAGTTGTTGGAAATATTAATAATAATACATTTACATTGTTCACATGCCATGTCATGGAAATCATTAACTTATGATTAATTATATATAGTCAGGGGTTTAGGAGGGGTGTTACAATCCACTCCCCTTCAAAGGAACATCGTCCTCAATGTTCTTCCTCAGTACACCTGCCATGCATTTATCCTTTAGTTGCTTTAGCATCATATTCCTTTCCTTCATAGTATGGTCCTTTCCAAACTCTTGGCATTAGCACATACCTACAACAATTTCAATAACAAGCATATTAATTACTATTTCATGCAAAACATTTTATTGTTGTTCAAACTCAAGAGAAAATATTCACAAACTAACACAATACTTATCTGTGTAGTTCATGGATCTGCATCCATATGCATGTCTCACTAACTTGCATCACTGTTTTCCTTGAAATACCCATTGTGTGCATGATTATAATCAACAAATTAAAAGAATTATCGAAGCCTCCTCTTCCTTGTGGTCACTCACCCTCCAGGCCCATGCTCAGGCATCTTCTTCTCTGCTATACAGTGCCTTGGGTGATCCATCTTACCTTGCCAAGGATTTCTCGCACAATAATAATTTCCAAGACTTCCTTGAGTCTTACATTTGAGGTGTCCCTCCAACTTGCTCTTGTTGAGGCATCCCTCCGACCCATGTTACCTCAAGACAATATTCTTTGGGGATCATGGCTTATCAAAAGGTTCTCATGTCACTACAGTATCCCTTTTCCATTCTTTCCATCTTTGACAATCATCATCTATCGTTCCTGGATAGATATTTCATCTCACCTATATCACATTCATACATAAATTCTATTGATTAGGTTGGTTGTCATTGATGTCAACCCTTGAAGAAATCCCCGTAGCACAAAGGTTTGGGTAATGGACCCAAGATTGTTTGATGTAAATATGACTCATTATTTTTTTGTCATGGTTGATAAGAAGTAAATATGGATGAACTCCAA
>ML777341.1:1413194-1430033 GCA_009831015.1 Picea engelmannii | reverse complement strand
AATTCAAAGTGAATACAAAATAAATTATTTCAATAATAAATTTAATGGAGAAATTAGAAGTGGGTTAACCCTAAAATAAGGAAAGTGGGCCAAGTGACCTAGAAAATGTTTTTAAGGAAGCTACTTGGAGAGTATAAATAAGAAGCAAGGCTCTCTCATTTTAATCACACTTGAGAATATTGAATATCTATAGGTTTCTGAGGTAACCAAGGATATCTAAGCCAAATTTCTAAGGGAAGGTGAAGAAAAGAAGGCTGAAATACAAGGAAGGATAAATTCTTTTGATGGTGTTTTCTAAGGTATGTTATTTACAGGTCATCTCACCATTTTCGCTATAACTTTTTTTATATAATGATTCAGACCATGAAATTACTATGAAATTGAGAAAACATACCCAAGTATATGTGGTAAAAAATTAAGGTTGTGGGTTGTTGTATTTTTGGAGTTACACTCCGTGGAAAATAGGGTTTGTGGCTAGTCCTGAAACTAGTCAAAAACAGGTGTTTCGGGTAAAAATGTCATAACTTATTCATAACAGATCAAAATTTGGTGATACCAACTATTTTTTTTAGGGTCCAATATTTAGTATTCGGTGTAACCATTTCAGATCAATTCAACAAAAATTTCGTGTGGGGCACGCTCTATAAGGTTGCTCTCTAGAATAATCCAGAATTCAGCAAGGTATGCCATTTTTTCTATAACTCCTTTTATGAGAGGTTCCAAGTAGTGACACCTGGAGGAATTGCATAAAACACATTGAAGAACATTGTGTATCCGTTTCAGATATTTATACATTACAGGTTCAAAGTTATGATTACTTCAAGTTAGGGTTGTTGACTAATCCAAAACTAGGCATGTGAGACTAAAGAAACGTTTGATGAAAATGCTAGTCTCTTTTTGTTAAAGTTAAGGAGGGTTTGCAGGAATTTGATCATATACACTAGGTCTATTACAGATCTACAAATCAGATTTGGATGATGAAATTGATGAGGGCTTTTGGTTGAGGTACATGTTGAGTACATGGTTGAGACAAGTAGTTGATGAGTTGGCACATACATAAGGTGTATAGTTGATGATGTTGGTACATATTGATGAGTCATAGTTGATGAGTAGTTGAAAAATGATTGGTACATACTTGGTACATGGTTGGATTCACTTTTTTATGGTACAGGTTGATTACAGGTTGGTGTAAGTTTTAAACCTGCGAAGTAAAGCAATGCATATATATTCTTAAGCAAGACATAAATTAATCAATAGATCATACACAGAGTACACATATATTTTATACCGGAAACCCTCAACCAGGAAAACCTTTCTTATATTCATTATATCAAATTTCATCATTCACCATACAATATATACAATGTTTTTAGGTATTCTGTAGATACCAAAACCCTAATCCCTTAATCCGGGATTAATTTACAAATCCGCTAAAAATAGCAAAATCTGCTAAAAATAGAAAAAATCGCCCAAAAAACAATTTCAGGGCACTACCCCGAGCTACCACCCGTTTCCGAACATTGCATGTAACTAGGGGGGGGCATACCTACCACCCCCTGGGACCCCCCTAGGAAAGCGCCCGGTACACATGGAAGAGCTCTAGTGGTGGGGATTGTCAGATGCAGTTGTCGTATCTGATGTGCCCACACACATGCAAAGAATATAAAACATACCCAACAGTTGGTGCATGGTTGATGCACTTGTTTATGGTACAGGTTGATTACAGGTTGAGGTACAGGTTGATGCATGGTTGATGCATGGTTCATATTTATTGGTACAGGTTTCGGTGATATATCTCACAGTGATAGTGTGACAGTGGTTCCATCATTCTACTTCTACTTCAGGGTGGCAGGACGGGGCAAGGACAGGTGATTGTAGCCACCTTCCAGTTGTAGCCGGAGATCATAGGGGGTTGTAGCCTCCTTCTGGTTGTAGCTAGAGAATTGGGGAGTTGGATCTTCCCTCAGGTTGTATCCTGAGAAACTAGGGGGTTGGAGCATCCTTCCAGTTGCATCTAGAAAACAAAGGAAGTTGGTGCTTCCAATGAATGTAAGTCTTCAAGACATATAAGAAAAAGAATTATGTGGTTTTCTGTCAATTTGGATTTCCACATAAAACACTGGTGTACTGTGTATGTGTGTGATTTTTTATTTCTTACTGGTCATTATTGGATAATAATTCTACATTGATATAACATTTGAAGAAAAAGGATTATAATTACGCTATTACTGATTCACCCCCCCTCTCAGTAATCCAACAATTGGAATCAGAGAAGGTTCCTTCAGAAACCAGTTTAACCACTGAAAGGCAGATCATGGAGAGTACTAACTCATATAAAAATGGAATACCACAGTTTGATGGACAAAAGTATGCTTTTTGGAGCATAAGGATGAAGAAATATATACATGCACATGGATTTCAAGTTTGGCAATCAATTGTAGATGGATACATAGCACTAGCAGTTCCACCAACAAATGGCAAAGCAGTGAAACTCGGTGAGAATAATTCCAAAGCCAAAAATGCACTTTTGAATGCTCTCAGTGATACAGTATTCACCAAAGTTGCACATTGTAAATATGCTAAAGAGATTTGGGACAAGCTTCGAAATATTTATGAAGGAGATTCAAAAGTCAAAGAAGCAAAGCTTCAAACTTACAGAGGTCAGTTCGAACAACTAAAAATGAAGGAAGATGAAGATATTACAGCCTACTTCTTACGATTAGATGAAACAATGAATGCAATCATAGGATTGGGAAAAGAAATTGAAGAATCTGTAATCGTTCAAAAGGTACTAAGATCTCTTCCTATGAGATTCAACCCTAAGATATCATCACTAGAAGAAAGATCGGATCTAAACTCAATAATCATGGACAAACTGCATGGAATCTTCACAGCATATGAGATGAGAACTGAACAGGAAAATCCAGATTTAAAAGAAGCAACCTTCAAAGCATCCAAAAGATCAAAGAAAAAGAAAAAGTAATAAGAAGAATATAGCAACAACAGTGACGTCTCAGAAGATGATGAAGAAGTGGCCAACTTTGTCAAAAGACTGATCAAGGGACCAATGGTAGGTATAGAAGTAAGTTTCCTTTAATTTGTTTTAATTGTGATGGTATTGGTCATTTTTCTAACAAATGTCCTCATAAGAAAAAGATAAATGATGAAGGTTACTCAAAATGCAAACAAACATATAAAAGTAAAAGAACTACAAAGAAAGTTTTCAAGAAAATATTTTGCACCAAAGAAGAGATCTCATCATCAGATGAAGATGAATTCAATGACAGTGAAACATGGAGAGTTCTATTCATGGAAATATAAAACTCTGATAAAGAAGACTCAGAAGAATAATATGAAGAAGCATATGAAGAAGAAATTGAACAGGCAGAAGTTGACTTGTGAGAAGAATTAATGAGTTCCATAGAAGTTATCAAAAGAGAAAAGAAGAAAAACAAGAAACTAGAAGGAGAACTAGATAAGAAAAAAAACACTTAAGAACTAGAACAAATGATCACAAAATTGAAGGTTCAAATAGAATAAGATAAAATAATTGAAGCAACACTCAAAGAACAACTAGAAAGAAAGGACATGATTATTGGAAACCTAGAAGCAGAGATTATCACACTAAGAAAGGATATTCAAAAGACAAATATGCATAATAGCTCAAAAGTTCTGGATGACATTATCAACAGTAAAAAATCTCATCTTGACAAGTCCGGACTTGGATACAATTAGATAGGAAAGGGATCAAGCTCCAAAACAATAGAGAAATAAACAAATCCAAAAAGCTATGTAGAAACAATCAAAGGGGATAAAAAGATATACAAGGAATATTACATGGACACTCCTCCACCGAGAAGATTCAGATTTCAGGATCAACAATAGATAGATAGGCCTCAATAAGAAGACAAATTCATAAGAGTACCTCCTTTCAGAAGATCTTCAACTACCATATATCAAACTATATTTTTGGGTTTATGTTATGCATGTAATAATTTTGGACATAAAGCTGTAAATTGCAGAGCTAACAACATGAACAATAACTATTTTGAGATCCATACACAAAGGGGTTATTCAAGAAGACCTAGTGAAACACATAGAAGAAGTTACAATAGGTTTAAATCTTTGAGCACTGAAGTGGAATGTTACAAATGTAACAATTTTGGACACATGGCCAAAAATTGCAGAATGATAGTCCCTCCTAAAGAACTTCAACAGAGTCACAAACAAGAACCTAAAAAAATGACATGGATAAGAAAGAAAGATCAATATAGAAATGAATAATGCACAGTCACTCTACAAGATAAACAGAAGAAACGTGGTTGGTATGTTGACAGTGGATGTTCAAAACACATGACAGGTGATAGAGACAATTTTCTTACATTACGAAAGGAAACATATGGATCAGTCTCCTTCGGAAATGATGATTCAACCGAAATCATTGGAAAAGGCACAGTCTAAATTGGGAACAAGAATGAAAAGGCAGAAAATGTTATACTAGTAGAAGATATGAAACATAATCTTTTAAGTGTGAGCCAAATGTGTGACCAAGGTCATAAATTTACTTTCGATTCACAAAAGTGTGAGATAAGAAAATAAGGTTCAGGGAAATTGGTCGCTACAGCTACAAGAACTTCAAGAAACATATATGTGTTAAGCGAAATTGGAAATGAAAATTGTTGTATAGGAAAGGAAGATGAAAGTTGGCTATGGCACAAAATAATGGGTCACATGAATTTTGATAAACTTGTCAAAGTCAGCAAAAGAGAAGCAGTCAGAGAAATGACCAGATCACGAAACCAACCAATACTTTATGCAAGCATTGCCAACAAGGAAAGAAAACAAAGACCAGGTTCAAATCAAAGGAGTATTCAACAACAAAACCACCAGAAATTGTGCATACTGATCTAGTTGGACCAACTACAACAAAATGATTAAAAGGTGAGAGATACTTTATGTTAATAGTTGATGATTATACAAGAATGAATGTAGTTTGATTTCTCAAGAACAAGTCAGAAGCTTTTGAAAATTTCAAGATCTACAAGGAAATGGTTGAAAATGAGATGGATTCAAGAATCAAATGCTTAAGATAGGATAATGGAGGAGAATTCACCTGAAATGAAATTATGGAATACTGCAACAATCATGGAATAGAAAGACAATTCTCTATTGCTAGGACACCTTAATAGAATGGAGTTGTTGAAAGAAAGAACAAGACAGTACAAGAAATGGATCGAACAATGATAATGGATTCAAAGTTGATAGATATTTTTTGGACACAAGCAGTGCATACAACAGTTTACATTCAAAACAGAGTAATGCTCATAAGCAACACTGATAAAAATCCATACGAGCTATAGAAAGGAAGACCAACAAATGTGAAGCACTTTAGAGTTTTTGGAAGCAAATGCTACATCAAAAGAGAAGATGACAAAATGTGAAAGTTTGACTCTCGTGTGGAAAAATGAATACTTGTTGGTTACTCAAGTACAATGAAAGCATATAAGTGTTACAATATAAGATTAAACAAAGTTGTGGAAATAATCAATGTAACAATTGATGAAACGGGAAGACCATAATCAAAGAAAGAAGAAAACAAATCAATGGAACAACTTTTCGAAGAAGAAGATGAAAAGGAAGTAGAAGAGGAATATGAAGATGAAGAGAATCCGACAGAAGCAGAAGAGAAAGTTCAACAAGTATCTCCAAAGAAACCTAGCAAATGAGTACAGAAGAATCGTCCTTCAGATCAGATTATTGAAAACAAAGATGTAGGAGTTGAGACTAGAAGAAAAATCCGTTCACCAAAACAAACACACCTAGCACTCTTATCTACAATTGAACCAAACTGTTTTGAAGAATCCGGCAAGGGTGAATTTTGGAATAAGGCCATGGATGAAGAATTGGATCAAATAGAGACAAATGACACTTGGGAATTGGTTCCAAGACCAAAGAATAAGAATGTGATTGGCACAAAATGGGTTTCCAGGAATAAATTGAATGAAGATGGATAGGTTACAAGGAACAAAGCTAGATTGGTATGTAAAGGATATGCACAGATTGAAGGAATCGACTTTGAAGAGACACTTTCCCCAGTGGCCAGAATGGAAGCAATCTGTTTTATTTTATCTTATGCATGCTCCAAAAATGTTAAAGTATATCAGATGGATGTAAAATCAGTTTTTTTGAATGGGGAACTTGAAGAAGAAGTCTACATTGAACAACTAGAAGGATTTCAGTTGTCAGAGAACACAAACTATGTGTGTAAATTAAAGAAGGCCTTGTATGGTCTAAAACAGGATCCTGGAGCATGGTACTCCAGATTAGATAAGTATCTGCAATAGGCAGGGTTCAGAAAAGGAAGTCAAGGTAATATTTTATTAATTGAAGTTTATGTTGATGATATTATTTTTTGTAGTGATGATGACAGGTTAAGCCAAAAATTTGCAAAAGACATGCAGAATGAATTTGAAATGTCGTTACTTGGAGAACTATCCTTCTTTCTGGGACTTCATATATGTCAAAGAAACCAAGGAATTTTATTTTTCAAACCAAGTATATCAGAGAAATGATAAAGAGGTTCGGAATGGAAGATTGCAAACCAGTTATCACTCCCATGCAAACCAGTTGTAAGTTGAGCAAAGATGATGATTCGAAGTCTACAGATCCGAGCCAATACAGGTCAATGATTGGCAACCTACTATATGTGACAACATTAAGACCATATGTAATGCAGGCAATTGGAAAGGTGGCACGATTTCAAGCAGCACCAAAGGAATCACATGTATTAGAAGTAAAAAGGATATTCAGATATCTCAAAGGAACATAAGAGTTTGGATTATGGTATCCAAAAGGAAAAGATCTATCACTTATTGCCTACACAGATGAAGATTGGGTAGGTTGTATTGATGACCGAAGAAGCAACAATAGAGCAGTGTTCTACTTAGGTGAGTGTTTGGTATCATGGATAATCAAGAAACAATCATCAATATCTCTATCTACATCCAAGGTAGAGTATATTGCAGCACCAACATGTTGTACATAGGTTCTTTGGATGAAACAAACTTTTACATATATACAGGTTGAGTATGATGAGCCCATTCCAATATATTGTGATAATACAAGTGCCATCAGTATCTCAAAAAACCCGGTGATGCACTCCAAGACGAAGCACATTCCAATCAAGTATCACTTTCTACGAGAATAGGTTGCAGAAAAGAACATATGAGTTGAGTATGTGGGCACAAAAGAACAAGTGGCATACATCTTTAAAAAACCAATTCCATGGGAAGCCTTTGAATATCTTTGCCAAAGACTTGGAGTTATTTCTAATCCAAAATGAATTCTTTTTGAATGCTTATCTTATATGTCTTAGATGTACATGAGGAAGCACCATAAGAGGACAATTCAGTCAAGGGGAGAAACCCTGGATGGAATACCTTTTCCATTGATGACAAAGGGGAAGATATTTATTAGATGCAGAGGATGGAGGCATGGTTGCAGGGGGAGCATGAGTGATATGATTTCAGTATTGCATCAGAGTGTTACCATCAATACCAAAGGGGGAGATTGTTGATTAAGGTTGGTTTTCATTGATGTCAACCCTTGAAGAAAGACCCGTAGCACAAAGGTTTGGGTAATGGACCCAATATTGTTTGATGTATATATGACTCATTATTGTTTTCTCATGGTTGATAAGAAGTAAATATGGATGAACTCCAAAGTTGTCCCCTTATGGTGAAATACCTCATGGGAAGATGCTTTGCAAAGTAAGAGAACCCATGCTTAATTGTGGAATAATGAGATGAAGGATAGTGAACTTTTTAGGGAAACTATCCTATATGGATAGTGCTTGTCATGCCATTTTTGGTGGTATGTAGAACGTCACATAACTCCTCACGGTTAGAGAGTTGTGACCATGTGAAGTTGGAGAACCCGGGTTTGGGTAATGGACCCAAGTTTGTTTGATAGATAACAGTATGATTTTTGATATATTTGAAGGTAATACTATTTTATATGGACATTACATGTCATTCCATTTCTAGTGGTATGTGGAATGTCACATAACTCCTCACGGTTTGAGAGTTATGGCCTTACAAAGTTGGAGGACCCTCATATGTCATCTAGAAGCCCAAAAAGGTCAAAGTAGTCAAAGTGGTTTAAGCGATTTTAAAATGTAAATAAAAATGAAGTGATGACTATATTATAATTCAAAGTGAATACCAAATAAATTTTTTCAATAACAAATTTAATGGAGAGATTAGAAGTGGGTTAACCCTAAAATAAGGAAAGTGGGCCAAGTGACCTAGAAGATGTTTTCAAGGAAGCTACTTAGAGAGTATAAATAAGAGGCAAGGCTCTCTCATTTTAATCACACTTGAGAATATTGAATACTTATAGGTGTTTGAGGCAACCAAGGATATCTAAGCCAAATTTCTAATGGAAGGTGAAGAAAATAAGTTCGAAATGCACAGAAGGATAAATTCTTTTGATGGTGCTTTCTAAGGTATGTTATTTACAGGTCATCTCACCATTTTCGCTATAATTTTTTTTATATAATTATTCATATCATGAAATGGATATTCCATTGATAAAACACAACCAAGTATCTATGGTAAAAAAATCATCTTGTGAGTCATTGTATTTTGGGAGTTACACTCTGTGGAAAATAGGGTTTGTGGCTAGTCCTAAAATTAGTCAAAAATAGGTGTTTCGGGTAAAAACGTCATAACTTCTTCATGACAGATACAAATTTGGTGATACCAAATGTGTTGTTTAGGGTACAGTATTTAGTATTCATTGTAATAGTTTCATATCAATTCAACTAATATTTCATGCGGGGCACGCTCTAAAAGGCCACTCTCTAGAATAAGCCAGAATTCAACAAGGTATGCCATTGTTTCTATAACTCCTTTTCTAAGAGGTTCCATGTAGTGAAACCTGTAGGAATTGCATAACAAACACTGAAGAACATTGTGTATTATTTTAAGATATTTATACATTACAGGTTCAAAGTTATGATTACTTCAAGTTAGAGTTGTTGACTAATCCAAAACTAGGCATGTGAGACTAAAGAAAAGTTTGATGAAAATGCTAGTCTCTTGTTGTTAAAGTTAAGGAAGGTTTGAAGGAATGTGATAATATACACCATCTCTATTAAAGAGATACAAATCACATTTGGATGATGAAATTGATGAGGAATTTTGGTTGAGGTACATGTTGAGTATATGGTTGAGACAAGTAGTTGATGAGTTGGCACATACATGAGGTGTATAGTTGATGATGTTAGTACATATTGATGAGTAGTTGACACATGATTGGTACATACTTGGTACATGGTTGGATGCACTTGTTTATGGTACAGGTTGATTACAGGTTGTTTGTTATAGGTTGGTGCATGGTTGATGCACTTGTTTATGGTACAAGTTGATTACAGGTTGAGGTACAGGTTGATGCATGGTTCATATTTATTGGTACAGGTTTACAGTGGTATATCTCACAATGATATTGTGATAATGGTTCCATCATATACTTCTACTTCAAGGTGGAAAAACAGGGCAAGGACAGGTAGTTGTAGCCACCTTCCGGTTGTAGCCGAAGAACATAGGGGGTTGTAGTCTCCTTCTAGTTGTAGCCAAAGAATTGGGGAGTTGAAGCTTCCCTCAAGTTGTAGCCTGAGAAACTAGGGGGTTGGAGCCTCCTTCCAGTTGTGGCTGGAAAAAAAAGGAAGTTGGTGCTTCCAATGAATGTAATTCTTCAAGACATATAAGAAAAAGCATTTCGTGGTTTTCTCTCGATTTGGGTTTCCACATAAAACACTAGTGTACTGTGTATGTGTGTGATTTTTTATTTCTTACTTCTAATTATTGGATAATAATTCTACATTGATATAACATTTGAATAAAAAGGATTATAATTACGCTATTGTTGATTCACCCCCCCTCTCAGTAATCCAAAAAATTCATGATATGTTATCATCAATTACAATCAAATTTCTTTCAAATCTGTCACCCACATATTCCAAATTTCACATTTTCTTTTTTCGATCTGTTCCACATGTGAACCAGATTCACAAGTATGAGATTTCCTTCTCATAACAGTTTGTCTCTTTCATAACCAGCAGGCATTGGTCCTCCTTATGGAATTATTCTTCTTCCATATCCAAGACCCTTCTTCTTGCAATTTTGTCTTCACACAACCAAACAAATTGTTAGTTCTCATGCAAATTACATTTTCCTTGCACACTTGCATTGGCTTCCAAACAATTCTCAAAATTTGTGCATACTAACAATTGCATCATATTCAATGATATAAAATATAAAGGAAATACCATTCCTTACAGATGTATTACTTTAGCATACCAAGCCTTTTCAAATGCAATTAATTCATCATATGAATTTAACCAATGTGTCAATGTCCATGGCCACATTTACACAAAATGCACCCTTACATTGATTTCTAGTTACAGTAGTTTATGTGAGGTACTTTTCCATAGTGAGTTGGATTTCATCCAATGTTCTCACCTCACGACTTCTCTATCCACATTCATTATTAAAACAGGATTGTCCCTCCTTCTTTGAGCTAATCATAGCCTCAAATTAGCACACATGAAACTAAATTTTCACATGAATGTTAAGAATTCTTTTTGTAATAGTAACCAGGGTGCCAACACTGATGGCCACCCAATTCCTTTCTTTACCATTGTTACAGTTATGGTAGGATATTGGAAGATCCACCTTCCATGATGGGTAGTCCCACACATGCCTACTCTCTTACCACATGCATCTCCTTAATGCATTTAATGAATGTGTTGCTTATGAGTGATTTTTTTCCCAATCATTCCTTGATTGGTCAATTTATTCATGGAATATTTGTTCATGGATTTCTTGCAAGGATCTCAATCATCCTTGGATGCCAAAGGTTCCTCCCTCTATCCTTCAGGTTTCTCCTTCATTAATCATACCCTTCTTGGGTATTAATGTAATACAATAGTCACTCACAATTACTTGCATATCATCAAATAATAAAAACATTTAAGAAGGGATTCTTACCCAATCCCTTTTAAATTCTCATGTCACATGGGCATGCACAATTTTATACTTGCTCTAGCTTCTAGCACCCTTTTTGAAATTACCTCATTAATTGTGCTTGATAGGGACTCTCCAATCCCCTCCATCAATCATTCAACAACATCCTTCTTGTGTTTACCTCTTCCTGAGGTTGTTCAACACTGGAATTTATCTTTCCCAACATATCCAATCATTTCTATACATGACATAGATCATCACATTTCAACATTATTTCAGTTGTCATGTAAAGCTTAAATGCATGTACCAAAGAATTTAAAACATTTTAAATTATGTTCTACCATATCTACATGCACTCTATCACATTATCCTTAATGTTTTCATTAGTGTAAACACAATCAATTTTCAGCTGTGCATACACAATTATCAACATTCTCATGCTAGAGAATTTACACAACCAACATTTCAATCTTCTCATCCTAGAGAAACAAAATAGATAGCAAGAAAGGAGTTAAGGGATTCTTCCATTTTCTAACTCCTTCTACATAGCCTGGAAATTTCGGTCCAACTGAGTTATTTTTAAGGCATCTTTGCCTTTACTTAACATGGCTAAACCAAGCCTATTCATTTAAACATATTTATAGTTTTATTTTCCATACCAACTCTGTCTCATACATTAGATTTTTTAAAGTGAGAAAAACATTCATCTTTTTTCTTTCTTTTCTTTTGAAATCCATCCCCTTAGGGATATGCCTCCTCTATTCCTTGAGAAGTTTTATCTAAGTTTAGTCTCGACTTTCCTAGTTAAACCAACATGCCACATCAACAAGATTTTATCTCACAAAATAATTATGAACTAGTGCACCCTAAACATTACCATTAGAAATCAGAATGGTCCTCATTCATTTGCATGTCTTTTTTTTTTCATGCATTATATTTAAAATGTAATCTAGGATTCTTATAAATAAGATTTGTATCCCACTGCTTGGTTTTATAATCAACCATTAAGGTTATGGATCTGGTCTCCAAACAAAGTATTTATAGAGTTCCTCCATAGGGAACTTATTCAACATGCAACTCTCTTGTTGCATATCCAAACAGTCTGACATGACCTCGATATTGAGTCATATTTAGCTTCATTATCTCAAATTTCTATCCAATATTCTACAAGGAATATAACCATGCATTCTTATTATTCATTTCAAATACATTCAAATAGATATATTCATGTTATTATCTTGATTTCAAGTTTTTCTTCCATGCACTTAACCACACACATTTGCATGTTGTTTGTTTCCACCATTGGCACACTTCACAGTTTTCACATTTCCCGTCGATTTAAATCATGTCACTCATTATTTGTTCACAGTCATCTACATGCAATTTTCAAAGGCATATTCATTTTCCTTCTATCATAACAATAGATAATCCTTGTTCATTTCTCTTTTAACATTTCATCTTAGCTCTTTCTAAGGGATTACATACTTCCTCAAGATATTATTTAAACAAAATACTTAGAACCTCCAACAAAGGGTCAACCATGCATCCATGGAATTATTTAGTCCAGGAAAGAACACTCCTTGCCTTACTGTCCTCTTACTTAGGAAGTCATACTATTCCCTTTAGTATACATACACTATACATTATACATGTGCATCACTTGCACATTCTTATATTATTCCTATTCATGTATTTGATCTTTAATATCAACCTTCTTTGTTGAGATATTACAACCAATCACCTGACAAGTCTAATAGACATATTCATGATTTTGTTGCCTTCTCTTCATGGAAACAACTAAAAATAAACCATGATTTCCCTTCTGTTATAAGAGAAATCCACAATTCAAAAAATATAAGTAGGTAATTACAAAATTATCCAGAGAAACAAAAATCCCAATTCCATCTTTCTTTCATATTTCAACCATTCTTGGTCAATAGACCTTTATCAGGGAAACCCTTTTCTTGGATTCCCTTTCAATACTATATGAGCACACCCAACCATTCCTATATGGTTGTCTTCCACCTCTGGATGTCAATATGACCCATTGGTCATCTAGTAATGCTCCAACACTACCTTTTTTAGTCTTTATATTAGTCTTTCATTTATTATTACAAACTTGTCTTCCTAAAGAAATATGCAACATCATTATCAACATTTCATTCATGCTGGTAATTTTCCTGCTGACATCATTTTATCCTCATATAAAAGTTCCATCAATAGACTACGCCTTAAAACCTACTATAGGTTATAACATGTCTATATGCATGTTACATACATGCTTACTCATTACCATATGCATTACAACATATCCACATCTTGCATTTCCATGCATAAACAAGTACTTGTGTCAATAGGCATGTACATATTTTGTACAATCATGAGCTCATAATCTAGCTCATATAACCATATCACTTTTCCTCTATATGAGTATTAGAAGTAGTCCCAAAGGATGCCTCTTTATCTTGCTTAAATAAATTATCCATGTTGTAAGTTTCAACCACTATAGGTCAAGTAAACCAACCTTACACATTTTCATTAGTCCTCTGATCATGAGGAGTTATATATGCAGGGTTTAGTATTTTATTGAAGCAGTAATTATCACTCCATGTCAAATTTCCTTTACCACAAGGGAATTATTCATGAGGGTCTCAACCCTTATATATAAAACCATCCTACTACAAGAGTCTCCGTCAACCCATATGGATAGACAACATCACAATCATAGTTCATTCACTTCCCCTTTTTACATTTAGGTCTCTCCATAATTCCTACTCCAGTAAGAGTAGCTATCAGTTTGAAAAAAAACAATTTCCAAGGTACATTTTCAATTATGATTTCCTCATCCTCAAGGAACTCGTGCATATATTAAACATGCATTTAAACATAAAGAGCTCTTTTAAACAAGCTCATCTCTAGCCTTAATATATTATACCTGAGACTGACTTCTGGCCCATCCAAGCCTAGTGTTGTATCCTACTTTGATACCACCTGTAACACATGAAACCCCCTAAGTACCTTTTTAAGGGATGGTGTATTAAAATTTCACTTTCCTTTAGCTATATCCAAACCTGTTTTTGAGAACACCATCATTGTTTGCTCGTCTAGAGCTTTCCAACGACTATAAGTTTGTCCAAATTCGAGTTATGGGTCAAAATTTATGCCCCTTTAAATATTTTAGGGAATTTGTTGGTCAACAATTTCTTACTACCATGTGGCATCCATGTAGTTCCACATCACCTATAATATCTGGCGTGGCACTACTAGGTCATGGCGCTAATTACATAGTCACTCGAGATCCAATTTCTCGAGGTGTTGACACTTGTCTACCAGGAAGTAGGGGTCTCGGGCCTCAACATCTTTTATTATCTGCATAAACCAAAAAAATATTGATCCAAGACTATATGGAATCCCATACATGTGGCACAGCCACAAACTTCCCCGTAGAAGGACACCTGGTACTTTCCTCATGTGACACATGGAACACAGTTCGTATTTCTGTCTTATAAGAATGGATGATCCATATTAGATCGTTGATCAACAGATCGACGACCACAATCGTGGTGGATCTCAGACAACGATGAGACTTGGTAAGTTAAGAGGATGAAATATTCCCACGGGTCTGATGTCATGATACGTTGGATTGACTTATTCATCCCATACAAAAAGTGATGCATGGAGAACAAGTTCCGCATACTCCAGGATCTGCGGTGACCTGTGAAAAGGGTTGGTTTTAACTATGGGGGGGAATCAACGGTCTAGACTTGATCCACGATCCAGAATCAATGATCGATATTACATCGCTCATCAGGACCTCAGGAATCCAAGGCCCTAGATCCCCCTTATTAAATCGATGGTAGAGATCTCTTGTGGTTTAGATCCAACGGTCGAGGCCTGAAAGGCCAAGCCCAATCCTCTGCAACCAACATGGTCCATAATCGACACTTATACTCTACATGGAATGTCCATGATATGACACATCATGGCACAATATGACATGAACTGACATGTAGTGATCGTACTATGTAACACATGGAAATGGTTTTCTGTCTGGGCCTCTGTCAAAATATGCCAAATTGATTTGACATGTGGCACCATCGAGGGGTGACATGTGTCCCTCCCACATCATGACACATGGGTCAATTTTTGAATGAAATGTACCATGGGGAATCAAACATCAAGGATTTTCATGTGTGGCATGGGATTCAAGAACCCTAGATGCTCATGGATTATGAAGTGTTGGCTAATATTGACTAAACTAGGTTCTAACTACAGGATTACCAACAACCCTTCAACCATCGACCCTTTTGGATACCAGAAGGAAACACAACACATAAAGTGCACTACGCAGTCTCACCTAAGATGACTTCAATGGGTGGTCACATGAATCAAATGTCTTCAACCATGGGATGGGATGTGTTTCTCTCTCAGGGGCATTAGATCTACTCACTTTCTAGACCTCGAATACCCACTTATTATGCTAACTCTAACTAGATGTTAGTTTTGACCATTGGCACAACTATTCCCATGAAAATCCATTAACTATTCCGATAACATATACCAAAGGACATATATCCATTTATCACAACATAAGATTCATATCTAAATACTAAATATGACATTCATCCAATTAGTGTTGTTCTAACATGCTCATCATAAAAATTATTAAATCAAATATAATTAGAAAGACTGCACACATACACACATAACACATATATACCATGGTTCACCCCCTCCTAGGGATACATCCACAAAGATGAGTCGCTTCAGCAATTTATTATTCTTCATGCAAAATCTAGTGCTGTGAATTGTACATTTCTTCCTCCATTACAATCAATCTCCACAGATCACAATAGTCCTCACAAAACTGAAAACATCTAACCAATATCTCAACAAAAAACTCCTAACCAACTAAAGGACAAACTTTTCATAGTCCTAATACATTCTACTTATACAACAAAATAGGACATATCCCTTAAAAAAACTCTAACCCTAAGCATATTAGGTTTGTCCACTTTCCAACTGCTCAATATCAGTTGGTCCTCAATCCAACATTTCTCCAAGTCGACGCTTGTCCACTTTCCAACAACTCCACAACAATTTTTCCACTTTGTAACTATTTTTTCTTGGTGCTTCTTTTCCTTTATTTTCGATGCTGCCTTGATTTCTTCAAACTTCCTTGATTTTCTTCCAAAATTGACTTGCGTCAACACAAAGTGATTAATTAGCCTAATCTCAATGATTGCATGGTGATTAATCAGTTAGTCTTGAGATTATGATCCCCCAAGATATACGGCTGAGATATTGATTCGGTAGATATGACGAATGCAATGTTTTTGTTCACCATCCCAACATGGAAACAACTTTAAGAGATTGGATGACTGAGATTAACTCGTTGATCACCAGATCAATGATCCTCACTATAGAAGATCTCATACCTTATCTCTTACCATTATTTTATACACTAAAACTCCCGCATTCTGAGGTTCGATTGAATTTTATTCTCCGAGATATATGACAGATATCAGTCCATTGCATGAAATTTAAAGGTGACACGCGTCGTCACTGGGTAATAGCGGGCTTCAGGACCTCAATGTCTTACCGATCTCGTGTAAACTAAAAACACCCTATGGTTTTCCTTCTGGCGGTTACGAGATTATGTAAATCCCTATGATTAGGAGGTAATTACTTATGTTAATCCCCAAGATTAGAACTCTTGGGATTTACTAAGGAATTTCAATGGCTAAGATCTCTCGGTCGACAATTCAAAATGTCAATGCAGAGGGCTTAAGTCTGTCGGGGCCCATGCTCT
>ML777341.1:1395014-1413144 GCA_009831015.1 Picea engelmannii | reverse complement strand
TAGGTAACAAGGCATGGAACCAAGGGCTGGAAGCCTGGTCCCCAGATATCAAGTAGTGAGACTTTCAAACATAACCCTATAGTAAAAAGCACCGATATATGATATCTGATGAGATACATGTGATAGAGATCAACGATGGATGTTATATCCACATTCAGATCTAATGGATACGGTAAATCATTGATTTACAAAGGAGTTTCATGAGGTAAAGTTCTTCCTTGGACAATTGAGATTGCCTTCCATTCTGGGATCGATGGTTATTGTAAATCATCGATTTATTCAAAGAGTTGAAGGAACCAAGAGGGTATTTTGGACTTAGTTATCCTGTAACCCTCCACAAAAAATTCCCGTCAAACTTGCTATCATGGTATACTCAGCCTCTTTCGACCGGTTTCCCAACAAGAGATAACCTCCATGCTTGTCCCTCACTTGAGATATTGTGAAAACACAAGGATTATTGACCTTCCATGGCCTGGAATACTATCAATTAGGCATGCACATATATAACACGTTCACAAATAACAGTCATTCAACTACGTGGATTTTCTAATAAGACAATATTAAGCCCATTTACCAGGAATGCACATTTACAGTATATTTGTAGGTGCCCAACTATTTATTTTAACTCAATTACACAGGGGATAAGGAATACTTATATGTTACAAGATTGTAATTAACCAACTTATTGTGGGTGTTCGCCTCACCACCCAACCTTAGGCTAAAATGCATTCATTGTTAGAACTCTTTCCACCCTTGTGCTAAGTCATGATACCACCAGGAAACTCTCTCTTTGTTGACTCATCAAGTCAATAATTAGATCAGGGAGGTTACTCTCCTCCACTTCTATGGAAACAACATAAATCTTCCCTTCTTCCTATTGGACCCAAGACCTCCTTAGAGTTTATCATATGCATTCCCAGTTGGATTTCTCTCCAACCAACATCAAGCCTGCAAACCTCTTATTTTCTAGTTAGGTACTCATGGGGTCTGCTCTATTCCATATGGATCACTCCTCTTCACACCCCCATGGGTATGGTCTTCTCTCTATCCAAAAAATCATAGCTCCTTCTCTCTTTCCCTCGTTTGTTTCTCTTGCATGCACACCTTGGGAAGGTTTTCAATTGTCCTTCTATTTCCTCTGTCAGAAGGTAGCTTGTGGGTCAATCATGGGGAACCCGAGTGATCTTTATTACTATTGTTTACATGACAATTTTCTGTCACCTTGATGCAGGAGCATTTCCATCAACATTCAATGAGGCCAAGTGGAGGACAACTCAACATCCAATGCGTGCATTCAAATTGGTTTTGGATTCCAAGGAGAGCGCGTCACTTTAATGTTTTGAAAATATTGTAATTAAAGGCCCGTAATATTTTGAAAGATGAGCCATTGTAAACAATCCAAGACACTGTAATTTATTTAATTTCCAAAGGATTGTACATATTTGGAGCATCCACTCAAATCTATATTGTAAATGCTCATTTATTTGTAATAATCTTAGTGGTAGAACGTTTTATTTTTTATTTGAAATCACTTCTATTTCCTCTGTCAGAAGGTAGCTTCTGGGTCAATCATGGGGAACCTGAGTGATCTTTCTTACTTTTGTTTAGATGACAATTTTCTGTCACCTTGATGCAGGAGCATTGACATCAACATTTAAGGAGGCCAAGTGGAGGACAACTCAACATCCAACACGCGCATTCAAATTGGTTTTGGATTCCAAGGAGAGCGCGTCACTTTAATGTTTTGAAAATATTGTAATTAAAGGTCCGTAATATTTTGAAAGATGAGCCATTGTAAACAATCCAAGAGATTGTAATTTATGTAATTTCCAAAGGATTGTACATATTTGGAGCATCCACTCAAATCTATATTGTAAATGCTCATTTATGTGTAATAAGCTTAGTGGTAGAATGTTTTAATTATGATTTGAAATCACTGGAGTAGTCGGAAGGAAGGCTTGAGAAGCCCCTCCATGTATAAATGTATGTAATATATGCCCAAAAGAGGTTGTTGACTATTATTGTATTTGTTGTTGAGATCACTGTGATTACTGTAGAGAAAGAGAGAAGCTGAGAGCTGTGGGAACTCTTGTAAATGCTTTCTTTAAGGAATATAATAGAGTAGATTTACTTCACATGTTTGAGTTTGCTCATCTCTGAGTTATTTGGGTAATTTTATGTTATCTATTTTTTGTGTTTATATGCCTGTGTGTGTATTTCATCACTGAATGAATGAAAATTTGATGTTCTACAAGTTTTAATTGTTTCTCTTCTAAAATCCTGGTGCAAGGAGTGCACAGTGGCCATGAAAGGAGTGCGAAGGTAGACTTGTTTTCAGACTCAATAGCTCAGGAGAGATAGAGTGAATTTCATAGAGTGAGTGAAAGGAGTGAACATATACATGACTAAGTATAAAAGATCAAAGGTAAGACCCATGCAAGGTGTGCACAAGTACAACACTTAGTGAAGTGTTGAAACTATCTCAAGGTGAGAAAGCACAAGGAGTGTGTGGGATATTTTCTAAGTCTCAAGCTCAAGAGAAGTAGTTCAAGGTTTGTGCCCAAGCCTAAGTCCTTTGAATTTGAAAAATCTCAGGAAGGGAGCGATATTTAACTCTTGAAATAAAGATTTCCTTTTGTTTAGAGGACAAGTGGACGAGATCCATTCGGAAGGAGAATATGTTTTCACAACCGTCAGATTTGGGAAAGGTGCACATGTGATAACCCTTGAAGTCCTTAGGACTTTGCGAATCTAAAATTTTTAGGGTGTGTACTGTGGAGGAGACGAATTTCTAGAAGTCCTAAGATCCGAAGTAAATTTGGGCCGTTAGTCATGAGTACACATGTGCATAGGTCGATCATGTTTGGAACTTAGCCACTCTGGAGAATTGGAGGTGATGTTTTAAGAGAGAGAAGAAATCTCGGAGATCCGAAGCCCAGAGAATATCCTAACTGTTGGTGGTAGTGCCATGTGTCGAAACATTTCCAGTTATTCGAAAGTATGGCAGTCCAAGAGAACGAAAGAGTAAAATGTTAAGGTTCGATAACTCTCGAAGTTCAGAGTATATCTCAACCGTCCATTGAGAGGGACGCATGGATCGTAGATCCAATCCTTCTCCAGTTTGAAACTCTATAGGTTTTGAAGAGTTGTGTCGTGAAAATATCTGAAGTCCAGAGCATGGAGTAAACAATGATTGTTGATCTGAGGCGGATGGAAACCATTAGATCTGCTAATTCATAGTTTTTGCATTCATAGAAATTGTGTGTTGGAGCATGTAAAACTACCGAAGTGTGGATTCCTGAAATATTCGTGAGTCATGGATCTCGACATGTATTTTGGATTGTTGATCCCTATCATTGTTCAGTTGTTTGTAAATTCAACATTCAGGAGGATCGCAGGGTGTTTTTGTTGGAACTCCCAAAGCCCAGAGCTATGAAGTACTAGAGTTTCTTCCATTTAAAGGTTTAGCCTATGGTTTTGGCTCGAGGTCACATGGAATTCTCTGTTGAAGTGACAAGACCCTCGTAAACTTCAATTTTCATGTAGGGGGAAGAGTAAAGGCTTGTGTTAGAGAGTTTCGAGGGCTCAAAATGAGATTGAGAGCTAATTCATCTCCTTAGTGTGAACGATCCTTGGATGGGGAGGTCACATGAGAACTGGGAGGTGGTGGGGGTTTGCATCAAGTGGTATCATAGAGAGATTTTTTTTGCAGATAATGGACAGAGAGAAGAAGTGGAAAAAGAGAAAATGGCTCTTGAAGGCCATAGAAAAGGTATGAGAGGAGACTGCAAGCACATGAGAAAATATGAGATGGATAAAGAGATCAATGAGACCAGAGAGGAGCTCAATAGATTAACATTGCAATGGAAAATAATGCAGCAAGGAAGATGGAGGTATGAGTGGCCCATGAAGGGGAAGGTAAAGTGGCCTATTCAACAATTGATTACCAAGAAGCAGAAGAAGATGTTGAAGAGGTGATTGAGGCAAGTGAAAAACCTCAGTGACACAGAGGAGGAGATGGTTTACATATCTGAACCAAAAATTAGAGAGAGCCTCGATGAGGAGGAAGAGAGATCAGATGAAGATCTTGCAGATTTCTAGGAGGGAAATGAGAAGAGATCAGCCGAAGATATCATAGACTTCCAAGAGGGAAGAAATGGAAATTCAGGTTGGTAGGTGGGAAAAGAGGAGGTGAGACTGTCCGAGAGTCTCTAGAACTCAGAGGAGAGTTCATATCAACAAGGAGTTCCGACAGGAGAGGAGAAAGAGGTAGGAGAGAAGCCTCATCAACATGAAGATTCATGTTGGGTTGGAAACCATGTGAATGAAGATGATGAGAAGTTAAATACTTAAAATATCGAGGAGGAAGATCAAAGGTGCATTCTGATCATTGGGGGAAACAATATATTCCTGTAAAGTAGCCCAACAGAGTCCATTGCATGTGTTTCACATGAGGAAGTGATGCAGGAGGCATCTAGGGAAGAGGCCATGGTGCAAAATGTTTTTAAAACTAACATTGCATGTGTTGCAGGTGCAATAGAAGGAATACATTCAGTGTGTTTTCCCCTTTCAGTGTGTTTTCCCCAGTTCACATTCATTTCACTTATTTTCTTTCTTATAAGAATAGATAAGAGTAAATGATCAGAATTCATACTTAATAGATGCTCCCTTCATATAGTTAATGTTGGTGTCATGTTTTAATGATTGCAGGTTCAGAATTATCCCTTTGTTAGGTGCTTTGTTCATTGTAGTAATCCTTTATGTTATTTATTCTAAAGTTGCAATTGAGAATTCATCCTTATTAGATGCTCTCATTCGTAATGGGATTTTCTTATTTCTGTCTTTCCATAATCTGAATACTATTTATTTCTAAAAAGGTTTTCTTATTTTTCCTTTGTTCCCTCAGGAACACGTAGTTGTGTTAATATTCACTTATATCTCAGAAGTTGACTCCATTGCCCAATGGTTTCTTCCTCAAGATTTCCCTACCAACCCTTTTAAAACAAAAACAAACCTGTCCTATTGCAGAATCTAACCTATGTGCATTTATTGATGAATCCTATGAGTTATTACCAGTCATTAGACATCTGAGAGAGCCCTCTCTGGTTGTATAGATCAGAATACAACCTAAAGTTGGTTGAAACATTTACTTTGGGGTTTTCTTCGATACAACCCAAAGAAAATTTCGATTGTTAACATATTCCAAGAAGAGCGTGTCACTTTAATGTTTTGAAAATATTGTAAATAAAGGCCCATAATATTTTGAGGAATGAGCCATTGTAAACAATCTAGGAGATTGTAATTTCTTTAATTCCCAAAGGATTGTACAGATTTGGAGCATTGACTCATATCTATATTGTAAATTCACATTTATTTGTAATAAGATTAGTGGTATAATGCTTTAATTATGATGTGAAAGCACTAGAGTAGTCATAAGGAAGGCTTGAGAAGCCCCTCCATGTATAAATGTATGTAATCTATGCCCAGAAGAGGCTACTGAAGATTATTGTATTTGTTGTTGAGATCATTATGATTATTGCAAAGAAAGAGAGAAGCTGAGAGCTGTGGGAACTCTTGTAAATGTTTTCCTGAAGGAATATAATAGAGTAGATTTACTTCACATGTTTGGGTTTGCTTATCTCTGAGTTATTTGGGTAATGTTATGTTATCTATTTTTTGTGTTTATATTCCTGTGTGTGTATTTCATGGTTGAGTGAATGAACCTTTGATGTTCTTTAAGTTTCAATTGTTTCTCTTCTGAAATCCTAGTACAAGGAGTGCGAAGGAAGAGTCATTTTCAGACTCAATAGCTCAGGAGAGATAGAGTGAACTTCATAGAGTGAGTGTGAGGAGTGCACATATAATCAACTAAGTATACAAGCTCGAAGGTAAGGCATGTGCAAGGTGTGAATAGGGCCAACACTTGGTGAAGTGTTGAAAAAGTCTCAAGGTGAGAAAGCGCAAGGAGTGCGCAGGATGATTTCTAAGTCTCAAGCTCAGGAGAAGTATTGCAAGGTGTGTTCCCAAGCCTAAGTCCTTTGAATTTGACAAATCTCATGAAGGGTAGGATATTTAACTCTCGAAAGAAAGAATTCCTTTTTTTTGGAGGACGAGAAGACAAGATCCATTCATAAGAAGATTTTTTTTTCACAATCGTTAGATTTGGGAAAGGTGCGCAGATGATAACCCTTGAAGTCCTTTGGACTTTGCGAATCCATAAGTTTTAGGGTGTGTACTATGGAGGAGACGAATTTCCTGAAGTCCTTGGATATGAAGTAAATCTGGGTCATCATTCATGAGTACACATGTTCATAGATAGAGCGTGTTAAAAACTTAGTCACTCCAGAGAATTGGAGGTGAAGTTTCAAGAGAGAGCATAACTCCTGAATCTCCTAAGCCCAGAGTAGATCCTGACTGTTGGCAGTAGTGCCATGTGTCGAAAGATTTCCATTTATTTGAAATTTCGATAGTCCAGGAGAACGAAAGAGTAAAGTGTTAAGGTTCAAGAACTCTCGAAGGTTGGATTACATCTCAATCGTCCATTAAGAGGGACAAGTGGATGGTATATCCAATCCTTCGATAGTTTGACACTCCGAAGGTTTTTAAGAGTTGTGTCATGAAAATATCTAAAGTCTGGAGCATGGAGTAAACAATTACCGTTGATCTGGGGTGGATGAGAACCATCTAATCTACTAATTTGAAGTTCAGGCGTTCATAGGAATTATGTGTTGGAGTGGGTAAAACTCTTGAAGCTCGGAGTCACGAAATATCTGTGAGCCATGGATCTCAGCACGTATTGTGAACCGTTGATCCTCATCATTGTTTGGATGTTTGTAAATTCAACGTTCAGGAGGATCGTAGGGTATTGTTATTGGAACTCCCGAAGCCCAGAGCTTTGAAGTGTTGGAGTTCCTACCATTTAAAGGTTTAGCCTATGGTTTTGGCTCGAGGTCACATGGAATTTTCCATTGAAGTGACACAACCCTCATGAACTTGAATTTGTGCACAGGTAGAAGAGTAAAGGCCTATGGTAGAGAGTTTCGAGGGCTCAACAAGAGACTGAGATCTAATTCAACTCCTTAGTGTGAACAATCCTTAGACTGGGAGGTCATGCAAGCCCCAGAAGGTGGTGGGGGTTTGCATCACATCTCAAGAAAATATCCATGCTTCCATTCATTGAGGTGGTTGGTTGTTCAAATACTAATGTCCCTCATTAACTTATTTGCCTTGAAATGGGGCTAATGGAAACAACTTATTTTTTTTAAATCAAATATTTCAACAAGGGGAAAATTGGTTCATATTAGCATGATGAACCCCTTATCTAAGTTTCCTCATCCTTTCATCTAGTGGTATCGTGTCCAGTACTTCAAGGCTTCAACCCCACTATAAGTTGTTGGAAATATTAATAATAATACATTTACATTGTTCACATGCCATGTCATGGAAATCATTAACTTATGATTAATTGCATATAATCAGGGGTTTAGGAAAGGGGTGTTACACCTGTCATTTCAAAATACATGGCCACTACCATGATTCAAAATGAATATGAGGTCATCTCAAAGGCCCAAAAATTTCATTTGATTTACTCACAATTGAGATACCTCTACACAGTTCTCCTTGATTCCTCTTGTCCCCTTCCATTTGGTTAAGAAAGGATCAGAGCTTCACATTCAGTATGTGGGATGATTGGATCCATGACCCACTTCAAACCTTAACCCTTATGGTCAACCTATAGCTTCGTATGGTAATAACCAGTGTTCAAACCCCTATTGAGGAGATCCATATTATGTCCCTCCTATGAGTACACCCTATGTATCCAATCCCACGTTCCCTACTCCTCCTTAGATACCTGGGAAGAACCACCCTACGCAACCCATCAATCCAATACACTACTCAGGTATCTTGATTCAAGGACAAACAAAGGGGTCTTAATACAACTCAAGTAGTGGGGGAGGACCCTCAACATCTTATAGCTCATATGGAACTCCAAAACATAGTAATCCATATTAATTTTTTCTCGATCCTCCTCATCCCATTTCCCTGCCACCAAAAGGGAAACAACAGGAAGGGGTCAACTTTTTTCAACCCTTTCCCATGCAACATGTTCAACCTTTTGAACGAATTAACATGGTAAATCCAACCACTCATTCAAGTAATTCCAAAAGTAAAGGGAATAATAAATCCAACATGATCCCGATATAGGGGGGAAACCCTCAACAATGAAACTGTCCAACTAGGGGAAATCCTAACCTTGGTCATCAAAACCAGAACATGGGAAACACCAATGGACAACAATGACAAGGAGATAATAACAACCTCATAAGAAAATTTCCTTACACATTGTGCGGTGAGTATGGGAATTACCTCCACCATTGTCCCCAAATCATTGACTACAAGTGAATGAAGGAGTCTATGAATTCACAGAGACCCCCTGCCCTGCAAGGTGCCCGACAAGTTCCACAAAACTACCTTCAACCCCAAACACTAGAAGTTATAGATAGCCCAAACCATCATCAAGGAGTGATCACCACACAAAAATAAGTGGGTTCCATTAGACAACAAATAGTTCAGTACCCTAACCCAGGACATGCTCAACCTATCAATCTTGTATATCACTATATCCTCCTCACAACAAAGGAAGAGTTGATCCTCCAAACTAACAACCGCGAATATGACATGTCTCCCAATTCTAGTCTGATCACATCAGAAGTACCTCAATTACCATTAGGTCAACCTTTGACAATCCCACATCCCAGTAGTGACCCCACCCCATGAGTACCCTAAGCACCTATAAGGTGCAATTTTCATAACCCACATTTTAGCGTAGCTCTTAGCTATAGCCTTGTTGATTATTTGGCTCAATCTCCCACAACCATGTCTATATTGGAGGTCTTGCAAACCTTTCCTTCACAAAGGAAGGACTTCCTAAAAATATTGGGGGAATTCAACACGTCAAAATCCTACCTCATTACTTTTGATTTGGATAACTCAGAGCCACTTCTCCCCTCATTGGTATCTTTCCATATCCTTGTTACAATTAAAAACATCACAGTCCATAGGTGCATTGTGGATGAAGGGGCATCCACATGCATAAGGTCCAAATCTGTTTGGTAGAAACTAGGCTCCCTTGAGCTCACCCCTTATACCATCACCCTTTGGGAATATGATGGTTATCTATCCCAACCCAAGGGACTCTATAAAAACACCACCATTGAGCTAGCGAGAAAAATAGTCATTGAGGTCATTAACACCCCTTTAGAATATAACATCTTTCTCAGGGATAGTTATATGTATGCCATGAAGGCAGTGGCTTCCTCTATGTTTCAAACCATGCTATTCTCCCACAATGGTAAGATTGTGAGAGTTTATTATCTAACACATTACGAAAATTTAGAAAATATTCTTCCCCTCATAGGGGCGCATTCATAGATATCACTAGTCATAGAATTGGGTTCAGGAATCTTTTAAGACCGATCACTTATGGGTAATTATTAGGGAGATCCACCTCTTCTGTTACCCTCAAATTATTTCCAAGTGTGCATGATCACTTCAGTCATTGCAGAACCAACCAATAAATACCCTCTTTAGGAACCCACACCTCATCCTATCCCTGATATCTCCATACCAAAATCTCCCCAAGAGACTTCCCCTATGACTGGTCAATAACCAGCTTGGAAAATGCTTCCTCAAGACTTAACCCAAATACCATTTTTATACCCACCACTAGGAATAATGGCTTATCAATTCAAAAATACCCTTACTCTTCCTAACATGGTACTAGACATCCATGTTTAGTATCTTAACCCATCGTCTATTGTACCTATACCATTGCTTCCCCCCCAAACAACTTCATTAACCATGTAGACTCTAGTTCAACCACCAATACCTCAACCCAGTCACATAGTTGGGGGAAAGGATACCAACATCAGGGGAATAATAAATTTGGGCATCCTTTAAACCAATCCTAGATTTCCACCTCCATGTGCACTCTGTAAGGCACCATGTCACCCCACTAATTTAAGTGCCACCCTCCCAGAATTATGAAATCAAACTTGTCTCCCCGAGAAGGTACCACTACTTCCTACTCTGATAGCTATGACCACCAACTCTAACCCAAAGTATTCCACCATGTGCAATAAAACCTTGTGTACTAACTTTTCATGTGCCATATGCTCACAATATGTTCATTACACCCACGATTTTCCAACTCTACCCTGATTTTGGGAGACACTAGTAGTAGTCTGTCAAACATCCCTACCCGAACCCACCCCAACAACGCAACAAATAGCAACACCCACTGACACCATTTATCCCATTATTTTCTATGTCTCCATGTCGGTAAATGTAGGTCATACATTCCCATGTACAATATGTGGACAATGGGAGAATATCACTTATATGTGTCCCTTGATCACTGAATATCGGGTTCGTCGAATGTTTTCCTTCCAAATTAGTAGGGAAATACTCCACTCTCCAACATCCTGTACCAATATGCCCATCCCCTAGGGTGATTCCACCACACCTACGCTGGAGTACGATTTTTTACCTCTTTCCCTGCAATCCGTATCAATACAGCTAAAATCAGTGATCCTTCCTCTAGCCCCACCTAATTCACCAACAAGTCCTCAATGAGAGATTATCTCTCATATTAGAAAGAACAATACACACATGTGTGTACATATCCAGTATATTTCCTCTAGTGAAGGACCATTGTCTTCATTTAAACCAACTGTTCATGTTGAAATTAGTACCATTACCTCACAAGCACCATATACTTGCACTCCCTCAATAGATAAAACCTCTTCAAATCCCAATGCCATGTCCAAATCATGTGAGACATATGGAACCATTATTCCACACTCACCTTTTCATAATTTTGACAATCCTTTCTCATATTACGTCTTTTGTTTAGATGAAGACATTTTAGAGGCCATGAGAACTCTTGACTATCCCTAGGATCCAATGCATCATCGATAATTCTTCCTACTACAATATTCTTTCCAATCCACTATTGAAACCAATGTTTGTGTAATATAAACCAAAGAAGTCATCCCTCCAGGGAAAATCGATTGGTTCAAAAACCCAATCCACGCCCCCAACGCTTTTGAAGAAGGGAACATGGCCAAAATTTCCCCAACTATTAAGGTAGATATTTCCATCAAACCTAGTGTTGTTAAGGAAATCACTCTCGGTGTCGCATGCTCCACTAAATAAGTCCTTACATACAAGTCTCGTTTTCAAGAGTATCATGATATTTTTTCTGGTCATGCACATAAATGTCAGGTTTTGACCCAACCATTTTCAAACACCGAATCAACACTTGGACTCATGTAGCGTCTATTTTACAAAAGAAACGACCTTTGAATCCTTCTAAATATATGGCTATAAAATATGAAATTGACAAATTTCACGTTGTAGGGTTCATATACCCCATCATGTATACTTCATGGATCTCTAACCTCGTTCCCGTTAACAAAAAACAAGGAACCATTCACGTCAACACTGACTTTCGAGACCTCAACCAGGAATGTCCAAAGGACAAATTTCCTACCTCCTTCATCGATCAAGGCATTAATGTATGTGCGAGACATGAATCCCTATCATTTATGGACATATTCTTTGGATACAACCAAATTCAAATACGACAAACACATTAGTACAAAACTACATTTACCACCCCATGGGGAACTTTCACATATCACGTTATTCCCTTCGGTCTCAAAAAAAATGGAGACACATTATAGTAGGTGATTACATATGTATTTCATGATCTCTCCCACCTCATCTTGGCCTACTTGGATGATCTCACCACTTGATCCAAAAACAAATCCCAACACTAAGAGTATTTGCGAGTCATCTTTCAAAGGCATAGAAAATACAAGATCCACCTCAATTCGCTCAAGTGCATGTTATGCATCACTATTGGGAGCTTTCTTAGTTTAATTATATCACAAGAAGGAATCACTGTGTACCCCCTCAAGGTCCAATCCATCAGTGAAATACCCCCTCCCAAAAACTTGCACCAAATTCCACAACCTTTAGGGAAAAGATAACTTTTTACGTTGCTTTGTCCCTGACTACGTGACTTGCACCCACGGTTTCTAGCACATGTTACTCTAATATATCCCATTCAAATGGGGCCAACATGCTAAAAAATCTTCCAAATAATTGAAAGAATCCCTCTCCAAATCCCCTTTGATTAGTCCCCTTGAATTTGACAAAGATTACATCCTGTACCTTTCAGATCCAAAGGTGTCAATTACAAGAGTCCTCGTTCAACTAGGTGGAGACAAGCGTAAACACATCATTTATTACATTAGAAAAAACTTATCAATTCCATGATTGAAGTACAACCATGAAGAAAATATTACACTTTCCATGGTTCTCGCAATTCAGAAGCTGGGCCATTATATTTTGCTTCACACCACCAAGGTAATTGAAAATTCTATTCCCATGCATTATTTACTCAATTGACGCCAAATTTATGGGAAATTTTCTCGATGGATCTTGATTCTTGAGGAATATGATCTAGATTTCACTACTCATAAGAGTAAGAAAGTGTTATTCCTTGTATATTTCATCATTTATCTTTAATCAAATACAAAGGATAATATGGTGAATGAAAAATTCCCTAATGAACATATGTTCATCATTTCTTTTGATAACCCATGGTACGGTGACATCCTCACCTACCTGTGTACCCAAAAATTCATCCCTCACCTCTCTTAGGATGATTTCTAACATATCCTCCACCAAGCCCCATGCTATCTCCTCATCGAATATGTTCTGTATTGGAGAGGAGTAAATGACATCCCACGTTGTTGTCTCACTGTAGCTGAGGTAGAATGGGTATTAAATGATTTCCATAGTGGTACTTATGAGGGACACCTCTCAGGGATGTCTACCACTCAGAATGTCTTTAGATTCAATTAGTTTTGGAATACTATGTTACATGAACGCATACATGTAGTCAAGTGGTGTAATAAATGCCAAGTGTACATGCATAAATCATGAGCCCCACCAACTCCATTACACCCTATCATCACTACTGGCCCTTTTTTCAAATGGGGCATATACTTTATGACATGTAATCCCCCATATAGTAACGAGAACATGTACATTGTTATGGTTTTCGACTACTTAACTAAATGGGTTGAAGCCATGCCTGCATTCAATAACATGGCAGACACTGCAACCCACTTCTTTTTCAATCATGTCGTCACCCACTTTGGGGTTCCCTCTAGCTATTTTCAAACCACAACAAACATTTTGAGAATTACGTATTTGCTAAATTTTATTCCCACTTAGGCTTCACTCATGATTTTTATTCACCATATTATCCCCAATATAATGGGTAAGTTGAGGCTATCAACAAATTTTTCAAAACTATGTTACAAAAAACTGTGAACAAACATAAGACCAATTGGCACCACATGGTTTTTTCCTCACTATGGGCATACCGAATGGTGGTCAAAACTTTCATGGGATCCATATGACCCTTCCACCTTTTTCATGGGTAAAATAAGTATCATCCATTGAGTGTGAGATCCCAACACTCCACACGATAATCAAACTACTACTTGACACCACTCTTATTGAGCAACATCTCATTGCCTTAGAATCTCTTTATGAAGACCAAATATCCTCTTTGCAAAACTATGAGGCTTCCAAAAAAAATCCAAATATACCTTTGATCACCACATCAACCTTCATTCCTTTAATGAGGGTGACTTAGTCATGGGCTACGATATCTCCCATGATACCCTAGGCCATGTAAAGTTTAAATCTCTTTGGTGTGTCCCTTTCATCATCAAACACTACCTTGCAAAGAAAGTGTGCATAATTTCTCACCTCGAAGGATCCCTCCTTAAATACCCTATGTCAATGGGTTATACTTGAAGAGGTTCTACCCATAAAGTATCCAACCTACTTTGGGGGTCCCTTTTTGTACATATCTTTTCTATTAAAAAGTCCATATAGTTTTTAATCTCTTTTACACAAACATCAACATCTTTCACATTTTTTATCATTTGTTCTTTCTTTCCTTATCATATGAACCATTCACCAAAAGACCAAATTGATTTCACTGACGGTGGTAGTTGATGGAATCATAATATCACTTTGGTGGCTTGGTCCATTTTACTCCTACACGTACACTACTCCAATCTAGTGGTATATGTCTAAGACCAACTAAAAACAACCAAGTAGAATATGATGTTGTGATTGGTCTCCTGGCTAATGTTGTTCACCTTTGAATTTTTCACCTCAACGTGTTCTTGGATTTTCATCTCGTTGTCTTTAAGTTAAACAATGTATATCATGTACCCAATCCTTTCTTATTTATAAAATACCTGCAAGTTAGACTTCTATCAAGAAATTTTGAATCCATTACATTCACACACATTCCTAGAATTCAAAACCAAGTTGTATATCATGTTGCTAATGAAATTATAGATTGGCATTGATCACATTAATTCAATATTGTTTCTCATGGTTTATATCTTCATTACATTCAACACATCATATAAAGCAATGCAATCATAAATAAAACATCAAAAATACATTCAAATCATATAACACACTATAAGGTGAAACACCACAAAATATGTATATCATCATATATATATATATATATATATATATATATATATATATATATATATATATATATATATATATATATATATATATATATATATATATATTTATATATATATATATATATATATATATCACTAGTTTCAAAAAATGCAGTATAATATAAAAGGTTGGTTGTTACACACCTATTTGTCACAGTACCAAGTTTCACACTTAGGTTTCACAATTTAATCTCCATGTGGGAGTGTTTTTCATAATACCTAGACATGTTGGAGGGGAAACCTATCATTTGGAGGTCGAAATACTACATTTCACCTTTATTTTTTAGATTTTTTTGAGGATCATTGCTCCCCTTCCCATATAGAGAGGAGGATGAACCCTTGTCATTGCTCCTTGTCCAGTTATAGGGGAGCGATAATCTCACCCTGTGTGCAGTTTTGGGGGCCGATGAAGTAGTTATGACTATCATGCCTTATTTTGAGAGGTGGTTTCTTGGAAATTTCATTTGGTTAGAAGTTGGTTCGAGCTACCCTCTATCCAAGCCAAGGTCAATCTTTTTTTCCAGCTAAATCATCACTAGGTCTAATCCTCTCCTCAAAATTATCCTATATTTTTTATCCCTGAAATCTTATATAATGGAGTTCATTCTTGAGTGAAGGAGGGGGGAGAATTCTAGAGTATCATACTGCTAGTCTTGTGATGTTTAAAGGGATGGAAAGGAGAGCTTAGAGGAGTTGTTACAACATTGAAATCAAGGTTGTAAATGCTTCATTACTTATTGATTTCCATATAATACAACTTGGTCTATTGCCCTCATTCTTATATTGTTCAATTTATGCACGTCTATTTTTGCTTAGCTCAATGTAGATAGGTCTATTTTTCCTAACAATATATCGTGGAAGAAAAGATGTGTCATTTTGTCTCTTGCAGAATTCATCTCACACTGGGAGCTTGGACATCAAGATCAAGGATTGGAGTAGCAAGGAAAAATGAAAGAAAATAGATAAGCTATCTTCCTTGTTCTCTCATCTTCTTTTTCCATTCTGGTTGTGGGTATATAAAGTAGATCTAAGGGGAAAGTAGAAAAACATTTGTTACTTTCTGTCTTGGATCAAAGGATTCTTGATCCAATGGGGATTTCACTTGTCCACAGTGGAAATTTTTCCACAAAACTAGCCCTCACTACGACCATGCTCAATACTCATATAAAAAAATGGGGGACTTTACCCCCATACAAATTAGATACAAAAATCTATGGGTCTCTCCCATATATATCAGTAAATATACAAAAGGTAGGCCTAGCCTGTATACATCATAAATCACCTATGATGCCTTCAACTCAATAAATACACCAAAAACTGGCCATGTTGGTGGTCCCCCTATTAACGATCCCCTCCCTGGTGGTCCTCCCCTGGCCGACAATGCCCTGCCTGTAGGTGGCCTCATCTATCCATTCAGAATCACACCAAAAATTGTGGCACATCTCACTATCAGAAGTCACTCCAGGTCCAATATTACACATAAATATAAGACCTCCTCGTCCTGTATCTCTATCCAACATTCCTATGGTACCCCCTACAACACCTAGTCCAAACACCCATGCATCTCGTCAATCTGTGCCTACAGATCTGGGTCACCCTCAACAATGATCACTCCTCCTAGTAGTGGATGTGCAGGCTCTATCTCTACATCATCCCAATGATGGCACTGCACATCTATAGCTTGGACCTTAGGGGCCTCTGTGGCACGTTGACATGCTACGGTAGCCTCGCGACCTTTTAGTAAACCATATGGAAGCATAAACATAGTCACCCATTAGTACTATGTCAGATATATCACATAAGCATATAAAAAATACCATAACCATAAAACAACAATTGAAATATGCTCATCTCTTCTATCCTAGTCCTCCCTAAGATGGAGGATCATATTAGGATCATGCTAGTAATCCATGCTAATATAAAGGTACTCCAATATAATATGAGGGGTACAAAGACAAAACCCTTGGAATCTCTCGGTAAAGTATTGACCTACAAGACCACCTCCCTAACGAAAAAATGTCCCATTGATCTAAAAATGAAGAAGACTTGTATTCTTGAAATTATTTGCAATTAAAATTTATGTGTTAAAATGAAAATGGATCAAATTTGCAACACAAATTTAATAGGATTTACTCATTCAAGATGCATATAAACAACAACAATAACAATGAACATAAAACACATAACACAACAAATGATAAAGAAGTTCACCCCTCTCTTGGGCTACATCTCCTGGTCCAGCTTCCAATGGATCATTTGTATTATTTTTTCAAAGTGCTCAAAAATGTGCTTTACAATGCTCAAAATTCCAAATAGACTGCTCCAATGGCTTCAGAACGTCCAAAAACCCCTAGCTGGGCTTTTTCAGCACCTTGTTTGACCAAAAATTGAAGAAGATAGGCTTCCTGGAAGTCCTCCTTCAAACTTGTTGTCTCTGCATATACAAAACACACCCTTGTTGGCTCAACCTAGCCCACACGCATATTTAAGCGTTAAAAATTAGCACCGAACGCAACCGCGTGAACCGTGCAAACTGTAGGATGGTTATGGGCGCACCTAGCCCCTAACCGTCAAGGGCAAGGTCGTATGACCCATATGACCACGCGCAAGTGCTAACATAGGCCCTTCATTTCCACAAGCCAATGGCTAAAAAACAAGTGGCGAGTCGTTTGTATAACCATTGAACCGAATTCAAACCAAATTGCGCGTGTGCATATGACATAACATGTGGTCATATTACAACAATGTATGCGTCTGGGGGTTGGGGCTAAGCCCCAGCTCGGACCCCCGCGCCAATACATAAACAAATCAAACTTAAAACTATTTCAAACCATACATATATCAAGGTATATGGTGGGGTGCGTTGGAAATGCATACTATGCAAAGGCTTTACATGTGGGTGGAGGTCACAGGGTCGAACCCGGTGGACTCCAATAAAGTTTTATATAACAACCAATAACAAGGTGCCACATGGAAACCCATGACTGGGACACGTGGCACCGTACAACCAACCAAATATTGCCACATGTCACAATGTCATTCACCCACAACTTCCAACTGTCTGCCACTCAGCTCTGCCACGTGTCGTACGGACTGCCACATCATCATCCATATGGACTGTACAGTCAGCATCCCTTTTTTTGCCTATTTGTCATTTTGAAAAGAACACGATATCTCTCGCTCCCGATGTTCATTTGAACCCAAATGAGTTGCGTTGGGTTCGTAACAATGAGGCCTACGCTCTCGTTCGATTTGAAGCGATTCCGAGCACTTTGCATTTTTGAGCAAAATTTGATCCCCTGGATCATACCTCCCCATTGGAAAGATTTTGGACCTCCAAAATATTATTTTCAGTCTATTTGAAGATGAGGGTATAGTTCCCTCACCTTTCCAACCTCAATCCACTTGGCTTTGCTTGGATTTGTACCTTTAAGACCAACTCGAAGATACTCCACATTTCCTCGTTTTGAAGTTCGCATTCTCCTGTC
>ML777341.1:1371875-1386227 GCA_009831015.1 Picea engelmannii | reverse complement strand
ATTTCTGCATGTCATTCCATCTGTTGTGGTTTACCCCATGCCATAGAGAGATTGTCCTTGTAACAAAATTGACGACCATACTGGGGAGATCTTCTTTATTCTGGGGTTTGGAGTGTTTTTCTCCTTTATTTTCTCTCTATTAGACTGAGTTTCCTTGTTGCTTGATTGATTGACATCCTATTTTTACTTTGCATCTAAGTTTCTTGGCTTAACCCTTGCACTGTCAGTATTTTACTATATATAAGCGGTTTTTCCCTTGACAGACACGTACATACGCGAGCTGTCCTTCTATAGGGCACGTGCATATGTGATTTTTTCTCAAACAGTCACATACATCAGCTCTGTAGTCTTGCTGGTTGAGTTTGGTGTTTACTAGGTGTGTTTGGTTGGTTGTTGAGTCTTCTTGGGTCTCTGTCTTGACTATTAAGTTCTTATAGAGTGATATGAAACCTTCTTATTGTTGGATTTTTAGGTGGTTATTCTTTCTTATCATCTTCTCATTGGTTTTCCTTGCACATTGGTCTGATTGTTTGCTTCGTGGTATCCTGCTTGGCTTGTCTCTTCTTGCTTGTAGTAGGGTTTGGATGTGAAGTTGTTATTCAATAATTTCATTTTCTTTTCTCTATATCGAAAATACAAAAACATTTGCTCATTTTTCATTATGGAATTTTCTCTTTTGATTACTTTGCATTGATTTTGACACATGTGTAGAGATTTCATTTCATTGAATTGTAGAGATTGCATTGAAAAGTTGCATTTATAAGCATACCATCTCTTTAGAATTCAATATTAGTACTTAGAAATGTTTTTATATTCGCTTATTTTATATGCTGAGTTGCAATACCATCATTTTCACGACCACACCTTTTGAGTAAGTAGAAGCCATTAAAAGTAATGTTGATTAATTAAAATTGATTATAAATGATTTTATTTTTCAAGTGTACACTAACAAGTATAGGATATAGGGCCTTGGAATATGATTTTGAGATTAAACCTTTCCAAGGCTATTAAACTAAACATATGTGTCTAATCAGGAAGTGGTGAAACCCATTGTGTAATTAGTGACGTTAGGAGGCTCTGCTCACACCGTAGTTAAGCACGAGGTTGCGTGAAGTTGGTTGCAAAGATAGCCCTCTAATACCTTCTCAACATCAAAGATATTGATGTGGTTCTATTCATATTTGGGGGTATTGCTAGTACCTTTACCTTCGTGAGAGGTGGTGATTTCAATATTTCAGGCTTTGTTACCCTACCCATATGGTGAACTGGAATTACGATTGTTTGCATGTACATTGGTTATATTGTGGCGACTCTAGTTTCTTGACATAGGTAGCCACATATGTTACTGGTAGGGGTTATTTTGTAGGTACCCTGAGTCAGATAAGGGTCAAACAACACACAACCTTTATGGAGGATTACCTCTCCAAGGGGATCTGACCGACTGCATTATTAAGCCCATGAGGGAGTCTCAAGCCCCTCTTGGGTGAGAAATACCTACTCTAGTGAGTGAGGCCCCTTTTTAGCCATTATATCCTTTTTGTGTGCATTTGGCCTTTTTGATTTATTTTGGTGTGCTCTCTTATTATTAGTTAGCCCTAGGATTTGGTTCTATATCTCAATTATTGAGTCATCGTGGAGCAAGAACAAATTCCTCACAGGTCTCATTGTTTATTGAAGTTACCACTACATCTTGAGTTATCCATATGTCTCATGCTATTGTTCAAATGAATTCTATAAGCCAGTGTCAGCCATTTCTCAGAACTCTTGACTTTGTATGTCGGCCATACCCTTAGTGTATCTCAAAGTCACATGAATTTGTAGTCCTATCATGGACCTTGGTCCTAGTTTCATTATTGGTAGGTAACCTTGAACCCAAAATTTGACATTTCCTCATTGGTCACTAACTGGGGGGTTTCCCTTGTGTTCGACAGCAAGAAATATATTCACACATTGGGATTTGTGTAATTTCTTTGATTCCGTTATCCTTATTGGTGGTTTCCTCTCCTTTGTCGACAATATTCCTTATTGGCTACTATTCAGAGGGTATTTTTTGTGCACTACTTGCATCTGGTGCATGCAAGAGATGCACATGGTCGTTGGTTTGTGAACATCCTAATCATCAAGCTATTTCTTTGTACCTCGTGTTGACTGATGAGAGATTCCCTAATGCTCTCCTTTCAATGGGTCTCCTTTCATTGACTTCAAATCATCTATCGGGAAATGAGACCTAGAGTCTTATGAGTACCTAAAGGCTTGTAGTTATCAATGGCAGGTTCTCCCGCCATCGACAGTTGGGCATACATCAATGTCTCCTGATCGATGGATTCTTCAAGTGTTTGACGTCACCACCCTTATTCACACTTGTAAGAATGTACTTGATGCCTTGATACCTACTTTCATTATCAGTAGGTTATCTCACGTTTATTAATGGTATACCTTAATGACCGGTAATCAAACAAAGTCTCATTGTGTTCAACATCAACTCCTCTATTCACATGATGTAGACTCGCACCTTCGACAAATAGTGTAGAAGAACTCCAGCTTACAGTAACAACATTCCTATTCTTTTGCTATCTTTCATTGAACCAGTACCTACATTAATTCAGTGATCATGGGAGATCATATTGTACTCCATTGTATACATATATATTTAGATTGATTTTGAGACTGGATTACATTGTTCCTTGTTCATGACTATTCCAACATATGGAACTTTGTATTGCCTATTCATGTCCATGAGAAACTATTTGATATATATTTCCACATGGTTCTACAGTGTAATTTAGATTGGCATCCATGTGTACAAAGTCATTATGGATTGTAATATTCTCATGAGTAACTATCACTTCGAGCTGATTCTCCATTACTCCACTTATGGGAATTATAATGTATTTTATCCATCGTAGATACTCCTTTGACCTCACACATTAGGGGGCATCTGTTACAACAAATTTTTCCTCACCCCATGAAACTTACCTAGATGGCCTTTCCATTTCCATATGCAGACTTGAAGTCCCCTTTTGTACCTTCCAGAGCCAAAAAGAACATTTTTCCACATATATGCACCCTATCAGTTAGACAACAAGTGTATACATAGGTTTTTCCACTACATCCTGCGTACATCGGTTTTGGTGCTCAAAATTATAAATTATGTCAGGTTTCCATGCCATGTCACGAGATCCATGATCCTTGACCTTCCATATACTGAAAATGCTCCGAATCAGCCCTTCAATTACATTTGAAGGCTATAAATTGAGCCATATCCAAGCCTTGGAGGAGAGGGGAATTCAACTTTGAGAGAAAAGACACTTTGGAGAAAATTCACTTCATAATGAGCCTGCATCCCTTTATCCTTGAAAGTTTGAACCCCTTGTTTATCCCCCAAGCTCTTCCTTCTTTGTGATGGAGAATATCATTTTTTCCTTTATATGATATTTCCTTTGGTGGAGGATTGAAGAGGTGGAGGCCCATATGGAGGGACTTATTTTCTCAGTTCCGATATTTGTCGTTACAAATTTTTTTCACCTATATACTTATGTTGACTATTTTAATAGTCGAAATACTCTTTTCTCATCCAATTGATATCTTGCAAATATTTGAATTATTATTCCATGGGTGTATTTTTAATGTGTTAATGGATTATGCTAATATATATGCTAACATTATATATTATCACCATATGCTTGTGTATCTTGGTTGTTGAGGACAAGTTGCAGGTATAAAGCTTTGAGTTGCGTGCTCAATGATGGTCTTCATAAAACGTCCGGACGAGGTAGGATCTTGGCCTTGTCTTGCTAGCATTTCATTTGTATGGCATATTTGGGATTAGATTTAATTTATGCGTATCATTCCATTTGTTGTGGTTTACCCCATGCCAGAGAGATATTTTCCTCGTAACAATTTTCTTATAATAGAAGAGAAAAAATGAGGGTTCCTTTAACAACTTCTGGGTTGGTATAGTTTCTCTGCAATTGATCCCATAGAAACATATTTCTACAGGAACTGTGTAAGTCAAGATTCTACAGGATGCATTTTTCAAAGACTCACAAAAACTCTAGTGTTGAGGAAATTCAATGACAGGTTTGTAATCATAAGAGCTTTGAAAATAATTTACCACCTGGGGAGCTGGTTTCTTTTAGAGCTGTGTTCTACAGGACTGTGATTGTAAAAATCAGGATTCTACACGACATGATTTATTTGTTCAAGAACCCATAAAAATACCCCCAACAAATGACCATAAGTCTAGAAGCCATAAATATTTAAGTAAAAGTAGCAAATTCTAAGGAGATTTATACAACTGTAGAGTTATTTCTTTGTTTGGGGTTTCACAACTACCCGTAGCGATTCTACTCCTAAATCATCTTCTAACTCTTTGGTTGGGTGTTTTGCTTATTTTCCTCCTCTACAAGCTCTTCCTATTTCTCTCACATAGCTTGAACCACCTCCTCTTCCTTTCAAATTCCAAAATGGTGCTCTGATTTCTCTTTAACTCCGAGTTATGCCCCCAAACCTCGTATTGGACCGTTGTCTTGTCATAATTGTCAAATTGATGTTTTATTACTCTTTAATTCATTCTCTCAACTCATAGAAATGATTATCCACTTAAATCACCTAATCTCCACATGCCAACGCGAATCTTAGCATGAATTATGGCAATCCCCCACTGACAAGACATGAATTTCCTCATTATTGTCATGATATTTGGACTTTATAAATGCTTAGACCATATGAAACAAGCATGGATAAAATTGTATGAAGTTTAAATAAATGTTGAGAGGAGATATTAATGTGTTACCTTGATTACCTTTGCATGCATATTAATTTTGATTTCTGCAGGTGGTTGGAGTAATTGCAATGGTGATTGGTCACTTGATGATGTTCTAGTCCTTTCGACATATTCTTTGAATTATTTGTTGTAATTTTTTTATAGGATACAAAGAATCTTGTAGACTCTGAGTATTTTCTACAAGATGCAGAGTATCCTGTGGAAATGTGATTTTTGTTTCTTGACTACTAATTTTGATGTAGAAATGGTTGGAGAATGTTGTTGTGTTGTTGTTATTGATAAATTGATTGTTGTTTTTTATTTTGACTCTTTAATGCTCGTCATTTGATGTAGATATGCTATTGTAGGTTGATCATGTAGAACCTGTAAGATGATCATGTAGAAAATGCTTCAATTTTATGATTGTTGACTATTTGTTGATTTCTCCTTGTGCAGATGGTTATTGCAAATGGTGTCTTGGGTACCTGCAAAAAAAAACATTACTACTTTAAAATATTTTTTCTCTTTTTCTTTTCTTTTCTTTTTTTCTCAAGGTATAAGTGCCATTACTGGTTTTCAACAATGCCCTGCCTCATCAAGCCTCCAGGAGGTTTTCGTGATGAAGATATTTATTTATTCCTCAGATCTGAGACAACCTCCATTGGAGGTTTTCACCCAAGGATATGTTCTAGATGCCTCTAGAAGGTTTTCATCCAAGATTTGTATTCTTTTTTCTCTCTCTCTATTTTTTCATATTTTGTTTATTGGGATGGACTAAGAGCATCTTTGATATCAATCACATCCAAATTTTGTGTCTTTATTATTGTTGTGAACCCTTCTTTTGTCAATGGCTTGTTGTAAACCTTTAATATGAATCCATTCACCAATAGGGGTATTCCTTCCTCATCAATGGTTCTAATCTAGACTGAACCATTATAATAACATTTCTCAATAATGTAGGGTCCTAATCACCTAGTCATCAACTTTCCCTAGAATTTCTTAAATCTTGATTCATACAACAGAGCCCAATCCCCTTCTTTGAACTTTCTATGCATAATCTTCTTGTCATTCCATTCTTTTCTTTTTTGTTTCACTACTTTAGTTTTGAAGAGGGATTAAATCCCATACTCATATAAGGAATTTAGTTGGCTCAACATTTCTCTTTGTGTTGATTGTAAATTCATGTCTAATTCAGCTGTTGTTCTCAATGTATGATATTCAAACTCAATAGGGAGCATAGATTTCTTACCATAGACTAACTCAAAAGGAGTAAGCCCTGTGCTAGTTTTCCATGTAATTTTGCATGCCCATGATGCTTATGTGAGTTTATTTGACTAATATTTCTTGTTCATGCTCACTGTTTTGGTGAGGATGTTTTATAGCTCTCAGTTTGTGACTTCATCCTGCCCATTTGGTTATGGATGGTAGGGTGTTGACTACTTATGACAGTTGTTTTGTTCCTTCATGATTTATTCAATAAGTATGGGTGTAAACTAAAGTCCTTGATCTATGACTATCTATCTTGGATAACCAAACCTTGATAATATGCATTCCCAGAGGAATGAAACTACATTAGATTCATTGGCATCTTTCATAGCTTTGACTTCAACCCATTTTGTCAGATACTCAATGCATACCAATATGTGCTTCTTTTTCCCTGATGGAGGATCAATTGGGCCTATGAATTCCATGCCCCACTTGTCAAATTGTTCCAATTATACTTGGGGTTGTAAAGGCATATCATTCCTCTTTGTAGGCTTCCCCATTCTTTGAAATTCAGCACAATGTGAAGTGTATTGTTGAGCATCTCTATTTGGGGTGGCTAATAGTATCCAGCTTGTAATATGTTATAAGTTATCCTATTTTATTCATAATGTCCTCCACATGGTTCATCATGAAAATCATAGAGGATATCATGCACCTCATCTTCTCTTATGCATATTCTCAAAAAAAAAATTGGGAAAAGTTTGAACAAATATCTTGCTACCCAAGTATATGATAAACGTTTCTGGATAATATTACATGTCTCTCTGTAGGAGAAATGTTGAGGGAAATTTCATGTTTTCATGTAATTTTATATATCATAAAAACATGGGGTTTTTGTTGTTATGGAAAATATGTGCTTACATGGAAAATGATCATCAATCATGTCTTCTTTATTAGGACTAGTTAACATGGATAAAAAATCTGCAACTACATTTTTCTTGCCAGGCTTATCAAGAACTGTTAGATCAAGTTGTTGAAATAACAAAAACTATTTAATCATCCTACCATTAATTTAATGTTTATTCATCAAGTATCTAATGAAAACATGATCTGTATGTACAAATATTTTATACCCTGTAAAATAATGTCTGAATTTATTGAGAGCATGAACTACTACTAAAAGTTATTTTTCTGTAACAGTGTAGTTGAGCTCTGCACCAACCAAATTTTTACTTATGAAATAAATTGCATAATGTTTATTTTCTTCATCTTGTCCTAAGACTACTCCTACATCCTTGTTTGATGCATTAGTGTGAATTTGAAATGGAAGAGCCTAATTGGGAACCTAGAGTATAAGAGCAGTTGAGAGTTTCTCTTTTATTGTTTCAAAATCTTGTTGGCAATTCAGGATCCAACAATAATCTACATAGTTGGACAACAAGGTAAAGAGAGGAGAAGATATATTATTGAAATCCTTTATGAACATTTTGTAGTATCCTGCATGTCCAAGGAAACTTCTAATATCTTTTTGTTTCAGAGGTGTAGGAAGTAGGGAGATGATTTTGATTTTTTTTTTGTTTACTTCGATCCCTCTGGAGAATAGATGACATCCTAAAACAATCCCTTCATTCATCATCATATTAAATTTTTCATTTATAAGGGACATGTTCATTTCTCTACATATTTGGAGAAATTTGTCTAAATTGTCTAAGGATTCATAAAAAGGAATTCCATAAGGGGTAAAGTCATCCATGTAAATATCAACTTTGTCATTAATGAGATCTGAAAACATGTTGAGAATTTCTCTTTGGAAAGTTGTTGGGGCATTACACAGGCCAAAAGGTAAGATTTTGTAGGAAAATTTACCCCAGGGGCAAGTGAACGTAGTTTTGTCCCAATCTTCAAGACTTATCTTAATTTGGTTGTATCCACTAAATCATTTAGAAATGAAAAGTATTCCTTTCCAGCTAAGGCATCCAAGACTTGGTCAATAAAGGGTAGGGGGAAATGGTATTTTATGGTAGCCTTGTTAAACTCTTTGTAATCCACACATATCCTCCATTTCCCATTCTTCTTTGGAATAATAACTAGAGGAGAGACCCATGCACTGTCTGAGATTGGGTATATGAATCCAACATCTAGCAACTTTTGAAGTTCTTGTTTAACTATGTCTTTCTTTGCAAGGTTCATCCTTGTTTGGAGATGCTTAATAGGTGTTTATTCCTCCTTGATGTAAATATGGTGAGTACAAATAGAAGGATTGATGTCTTTCATGTCTTTATAATCCCATTCAAAATCTTCGACATTTCTTTTCATCACATACAATAGATTTTGTTCTTGGACTAGTAAGTTTATTACTGATTTTGAGTGTTTTTGTAGGGATGATCTCTATAGTTTTGACATTTGGATATTTTATCTCAGTAATGAAAAAATATGTCCATAATTATTTGCTATTTTCAATAGAAATTTCAGATCTATTATCATCATTTATCTCTTCTATTTTCACATCGATTAGATATTGATTTTGCAGAAAATTTTCAAGGAAAGTGTCCTCATCAATTATACTATCAGTCAAGGGTGTGTTGATTGTGTAGATGGGATAAGAATTTTTTTGTGTCAGGTCTTCTTCCTCTTCCACCCACATAGGAATATTTTGTGTTATCAAAGGTTGGGCATGAGGTTAAAGAAAAATTTTCTTTTGGGATAGGTCGTCCATTATAATGATATTGTCTGCTCTACAACCAATGTATGCATTTGTTGTGGCCAACCAAGGCCTTCCCAAAATTATAGGATAACCGTTGGATTGAGACTTGGGTTGAAGGACTAGGAATTCAGTAGGGTACTCCCCAAAATCAATGGATATTATGATATCTTCCAACATGCCATGAGGCTTGGTTGTGGATCTGTCTGCAAGCTGAAGGACAATGGGGGTATCTCCTAAAAATATCTGGAGGTTGAGTCTTAACATAGTATATTTATCCATAACATTGATAAAAACCTCTAGATGAATAAGAGTATGTTGGATTAGGGTGTTGTTGATGTGTAATTTTACTAGAGGGATTTATGGATCCAAGTATTTAGGTACAATCAATTTTCCAAGAATAAGGTCAGTTATTTTCCCTATAACATTTATGGTACGAGCATATTTTATTCTCATCCCTGGTATTCTAATGTATTCTTCATTGATATATTTATTGAAAATGGGAACATATTTATCAAGAAAGGTATCTTTATGAACAAATTCTTAAGTTCTCCTAAAATTTATTTTTCCTCATATGTATAAGTTTTATTTTCTTACAATCTTTTAGGGTAAGGAGGAGTTTGTGGTTAGGGTAAGGTAATATCTTCTTTCTCATATTTTGTATTTTCTATGAGCTTTGGTTGTTTTTGTAAGATATTTCCTGATCTAATATTTATCTCTTGTAGTTCCAAGGAATAAGTTTGATAAGCTGTATCATTGTTCTACACAGGTTGAACTTGCTTGTTTTTCGTATTTGGAGCAAGTTGAGCAGGCAACTAAGGTTTTTTAGGAGGAAAACTATTTTGAGTAGTGTTGTTAGGTTGATGAGGATGAAGCAGTAATGCAAGTTGTTGAAAATTTGTGGCCTCCATCCTTATGGAGGTTGACTCCACTGATTTTTTGGCATGCTAGGAAAATATTGGTATGGAGGAGGAATTGGAGGTCCTTTGTACTGCCAAGGATTTGAGTTCATCCAAGGACATGGTTTATACCATGGTTAAGGATACATTTGAGAATTGTATGCACCAAAATATTGAGTAGGATTGAAGTTCAAACCTGTTTGGAATCGTCTTAGTGCTCTAGGACTCCTTTGATTGATGAAGTATAGTGATTCCACATTCTCCTCTACTCCTCAAAATGTAAATTTCAATCCTAGAAAAGAAGGACATTTTTTAGTTGGATGATTTTCTTCACAAATACCAAAACAATATATAAGGTATAAATGGAACTCATTTATAGGATGTTTTTTAGTGCATTTGGGACAATAGATAGCCAATTCCTTCTATGATTCTTCTTGTTTCTTCTTTATCTACAAAGTATCCATTTGCATGGCTAAAGAGTGTAAAATATCAGTTTCCATGTCCTCTATTAACCCTCCTAATTCATTCTTTATATGACTTGTAGGGTTAGAATATTGAGATGTCAAACCTCCACTGCTTCTACCTTTCTTTCTTGAGGACCTTGAGTGGTTCTTGAATATTCTTTTGATATCATCATAATCCAACTGATAGATATCTCCATTGGATAGGAGATTCAATGTTTCCATTAGATATTCTCTTACCCCTTTGAGTAAGAAAATATTGAGTGAGTATTCGTTGAGAGTGCAATTTTGAGCTCTCTTGTAGTTTATTTGAAATCTCTCTTCAAAGTCTTCTAGAGATTCATCAGGTCCTTGTGTCATTATGAAAATCACATCCCTTGTATCTCTTTCTCTACAATATTCTTTGTATATTTCAATGAAGGTATTTTTCATGTGATCCCAAGTTGTGATACTATTTCCCTCCAATTCCATAAACCATATTATAGTTGAATCCTTCAAGGTAGAAGGAAAACTTTTGAGCTTATGTTCATCAGTAGTATAATCATATGTCTTGCATATAATTGCAAACTCAAACAAGAAAGCATCAATACCTTCAGAAACAAGCCCATGAAAATGACGTAAGGTAGAAGGATAATGTTTTTCATCTTGTTCTCTCCATTGGATTCTCGAATAGGGAACAAAAATATTTCTACCATCTCTTCTTCACCATCTATGGAACACGGTGAGGGATATTGACCCTATTCTGAAATATTTCCAAATTCTCTACCTTCACTTTCCAAGAAAGTTTCTAGTGTTTTAGGACGAATCTTTGGATTGTTGGAGCTATTTTTGTGGTGGAGGTTTTTGGAAAAAAAATTCCTTTCCTATCTCTAGGTCTAGTCATTCATGAAATAAAAAAGAAAGTAAAAACAATTTTTATTCTTTTTATATAATGCAAAAAGAGACTGTGATAAGGAACGATCAATACTCACATGAAGTGAAAGAACTTGCGATGTTACACTACTTAAAGTCTATAGTGAAGTTGACCTCACTACTAAGGTATATTTTTTTACTTCTCCATGTCACACAAAAGAAAACAAAAATAAAATAACATGCAAACTTCAGCACCTCCCCGACAATGACGCCAAAAATTCATGGCCCTAGGAATAACAACAATACTCTATTGTATCCGTGGCTCCTTACTTTACTTTGTCAAATCAGGGTTCATACAAAATTAATAGGCTCTATGCACTATATGTGAAATATCCAATTGTTGGTAGAAAAGGTATGAGATTGATCAAAGGTTAAAGGTGTGAAATGATGCAGAAATGTAGAAATGACAGAAAGAAATTCTAAACTATTGCTTAGAGGTAAACAATCCAATATGCAAGTACAACTAATTTTTATTTCATGAAAAATAACTTATTATAATGGTAGTAAAGGATATTGAATCATAATCATTAAACTAAGAACATAAAATTAATTCAATCTAAGCGATGACATAAAGTTGTAATTGAAGTGAGGCTACACTAATGCATGAAAAAAAAACTAATTTATGTCTAATCCTTTGATCAATCACAACCATATGTATTTTTATTATATAGTGGTTTTTTCATGAAAATAATGTTAATATGAATTGGAATTTGAAGCTAAAACTTTCCTACAAGAAGTTTCTAAAGGAACTGTACAGTTCTACAGGAACTTTGCAGTTTCTATAGGAAACTCCTACAGGAAGAAAAAATGAAGCTCAGAAAAATAGTATAAGTCTTTAGAAGAATGAATAAAGCTAGAATATAAATAAATGAAGTGGATATGAGGTTCTTGGCCTTGGGAGGCACCTAAGAATGCTCCAAAAGGCTATTGAACATTTCTACAAGATGTTTGTTGTGACTAGATAATTAGTGATAACTTTAAAATTTTTTGGAACTAATCATGCAAATCTATACTAAACTTCAAAAGAGAATAAAATACTATATAAACATGCATGAAAACTACATAAATTTTAACAGGAACCTTGATCCCTCTTGGATGGGCCCTACCCAAGAAGCACAAGGAGCCCAAAGGAAACTTTAATGGACTAAAATAAAAACCATCTTTATTTCATTAATATCAATAATACATCAAGAGAAGGAAGGATCTGAATTTCAAAAAAATTATTCACAAAGTCTCCATACATTGCTTCTCCAAAAATTCTTTATATCCCGCTCTCCTAGACTAGAGGTCTATATATAGCTTGAGAGTTTGACCTCTCTTCCTAAATCGAGGAGAGAAGTGAGTAAATGAGGTATCTTATCCCATTAAATCTGTATCTCCAACTTTTGTACTTGATCAGGAGTGGTCATTAATGCACAAGGAGCGCTCTTGGAGGTAGGTGGGGATAATGTCCCTTGATCCTTTGTTGGAAGTGCTTTGAGGGAGACAAAATACCTTGTTTCTATGGTGTTGGTTCCCCTCACTCCTGAAGTTTGACCTGCTTGGAGGAATACACATCTTTGGAAAAAACATTAGAACAAAAAGGCACATTATTCACAAAAATCCACCTCAACACACATTCATTAAGAAACATGCAAAATATCCATGACTTACTATTAAATATGGTCAAAAGAAAATATTAAGTCATTTTATGGTGGAAAAATATGCCAAAGATGAGCCTTTGAAACAGGGAATAATTAGGCTCATCAACATGTACACTTTCTCACTATACTTTTGTCAAATTTCCACAACATTTTCTTTACTATCATGAATTTTTCACTTCGGGTATTTGATTTTTGTGTGTAGGTACTCACCAACAAGCTCATATCAAGTTCAATTATTTTCCTCCCATGGCCCATTTTTGTATATGTTTTAAAACTTGCACATAGTTAATCCCTTTGCGACCGATTGCATTTCCCAATACCATCCCCCAAAATATGCCTCTAGGTTCACAATATCTGATACCATAGCAACTCCACCCAACACCACTTGTATGAGGTTGTTTTGGAAGGATAGTTATGTTCCCACATGGGTTGTATCATATTTCTCAACCCCTAGGAATATTGGCACCCATGTTTTTTATCCCATCAACGTGGGAGTTCAGATAGCTCACACTCCAGAGAATGAATGCCATACTTCTTCTCATCATATTTCTAGCCTACACCCATTGAACTCCCAACACATTACACATCACGGTTGGTTCTTTTGAATGCACCCCCACATTTTCATTGGACCCCCATATCCTCCAAGATCAATTGCCCATCTACAATCCAATCCACCATCACATAACCCACATAGAGACCCGCTCTTGGGGCCCCCACCCTACACATTGTTTCAAGAAATTTCTCCTCCATAAGATAAGACATTTGTTCATTGGGGCACCCATCTCTGTGCATGCACATTCAACCTAAACTATTTTTTATTCATTTGGTAATTGTATGAATTACCCTTTGATTTCCAACAAGTAAGTATATCCAAGCCATCAAACTCGATGGCATCATTCGTTACCTAGTGGAAACATATGTCACCCTTGGTTGGGGAATTCATATTAAAAAATGTTTGTATGCAAATATCCATCTCATTGGAAAAACCTTGAGTATCCAAGAACCCTTTGTCAATATCTCTGATTTTCACCTATCAACCACTCCTTTTGCAATCTCATCACCTTCAAACATCAATCAACAAAACTTATCCAATATTTGACTATCCCCTTTACATTAGATTAATTTTTGTGGTTGTTTCCATTTCTTTCGATCACTAATGCTCCAACCAATGGAAGGTTTTGAGTATCATTCATTCCTAAAATCATACATTTGTACTAGCCATTCAACCCCCTTATGATTCAATACCTGATACCATATTTATTAGTTGATTTCAAGGATCACTTTGCTACTTTCAGTCACGACTCCCTTCCTGTTGACCTCATTTTTTTTTTGGGAAGGTTGCAGTATCTTGTCTCTCATTAATCTATAGGTGATAATACTCAGATGGAATAGAGAGAGTCATCATTTCTGTATTCTTTCATTGACCCCCTTGATATTCAACATCAACATATTTTCATATTACGGTGTGTCTTACTTCATGATTGTTGTATTTCTCAGTACCATCATTTCCTCTTAAACATGAACACCCATCACAACTGTTCACTCCAATATTCATGGAAAGTTCTCATTCTAGAACCATAATTTGTCATTAACAATTCCCCCAAGGGCACTACAGATCTATACTACATCAATCTTTCAATTACAATGATCATTGTAAATTATTTCCAATTTCAGCATGAGCATGGGGCATGCCTACCTCATTTGTACACATATCCTTATTTATTTCAGGGTAATATTTTTACAAGTGGATCTCTCCTCCTCCCTC
>ML777341.1:1358306-1371811 GCA_009831015.1 Picea engelmannii | reverse complement strand
AAACGATGATGTATTTCAGCTATACTCTTTCTCCTAACCTAACACATAAGGGGGCATATGTTATGATTAAAAAATTGCTCAACAATCTATACAAGTGATCACCGAAGAAGTCATTAGTTTAGTATAACAAATGACATACTCTTAGCATTAACAAGATTCTTTCAAGAAAACAAAAACTATGGAAAGTGGGTTTTTAAAAATCCACGCAACTTGCCAAAACTTAGTCAACTCCATTTGCATGTGATGACATGGGATAGTAAAAAACATTCCACTCCATTAGTGCACTTCATCCCGACTGTCACCATCAAAACCCACACTAATTGATAGATGACGCATTTATGAGGCCATTCATATCTCACATAGCCTCAATACAAGAGTACTTGAAGGGGCTAAATTTCCATCTCTAATAATAGTTCCAAGACCACTCAAATGGTAGGAGATCCACCCCTATAAGGGATCCTCTTTCACACTTGGATCTAGACAAATAAAAACTTGAATAGAGCCTATATAAGAATGCCATGAGTATGCATTAAGAAGAAGAAATCAATATATTGTTATGTTGTTGGTTTGAGCTCAGATAATCCTCTTTTATATTAAGTTCATTCACACCTTCATAACTACTCTTTTTTGTTGTACCAAACCTCTCTCCTCTTGAGAGCTTGGGTATGTTTCTTCACACCATTTTACTTTGTTTCGAGGAAGAGAGAAGAAAAGGTTCTAATGGGAAAAAAAAGGACCCTACCAAGGAGGTGTAGGAGAGCCCATTTTTGATCATACATCCCTCTCAAGTGTTATCAATTAAAGCATTCTCCATTTGTAACTACTCTTGATCTTAGTAGTTTTTAGCTCTTGTGTTTTACATTTTATGCATCTACTTCTATATCTTTATTTATGATATATATTGTTATGGTTCACTAACCTTCTAACTCTACTAATCGTGGTGTTGATACTGCCTACATGAGCACTCAAATGGTTTTTATTTTCTCACCCTTGTGACAAATTAACCACAATAGTGAGGTAAAGTTGTAAGTGCTTCTTCTGAACTAGAGGCATCTACTCTATGTCACATTGTATAGCCTAGATTGGATCTCAGTGCGAAGTTTCTCAAGGGAAAGAAAAGGGGTTTGTTGGTTCCTTATTGAATGAGTTGGAATTTAATGGGGTTGGTTATGGAGGCACTGGTTGTTGAGTCAAGGAGGGATATCTCAGTGGAAATCCATCAAATTTGGGAGGAAAAAGGTTGATTGAAGTTATCAAGGGGTGAATTCCAAGTCTGATGAGAAATCAAAAGAAATACATCAAGACAAAAAAAATTACCTATCTCGAAATATTCTTTGCACCATGTTGATCATATGGGCATACCTCTTAAATAGCCATTTTCAAGTGGACCCAAAAATATGGTGCTTCAAAGTATATATTAACAAACTCCTTTCAAGACACTAATTGCAATGGGATAAGAGGATAATAACACTTCCATAAAATATTTGTTGATTTTGATCTGGATTTATGAGCAGAATGAAATTAAACCACATATTTATATTATTAACACAGATACACAATGAACAATAACAAATATATAGTAAAACTTTTCTTCTACTAAATAATAAATATGTTGAAAACTGTAAAATGCAAACTGAAAACAAGCTTGCTAGAATGGTGCCAACTTATCTCTAAGAAGAGATGTGACGGCTACACACATTCAAAAGAAGATGACTAAAATGAGGGTATGAAGTCCTTTTTACAAAAAATGTGAATTCCAAAACCCCAGACATCCAAAAAGCTAACCATAGGAGATGAAGCACCAAAATTTATGTGGGCCCCGTTGGGGTAAGTTAGTACATCAACTTCCCGGGGTCGTAAATTTTGCGTACAATCTCCATTTAGGGTGCACGATAGCTTGTTGGAAAGGTATTGATGATGATATTAATTTAGGGGGATAAATAAAATACTTTGGCTATCATTGAGGTTCCTGATCATGAAAAATCATTGTTTAGGCCCTCAAAATGCCTCGAAAGTTCAGGAACCAAAAAACTGCTAAAAATAGTAAGTTGCCAAAAAACTTGTTTTGAGCCAGTTGGACAAGGTGGGTGGCCAATGATATCCTCCTAGATCAATAATCCCCCCTTAGGAATAAATGGTCTCCATTGCGTTGATTCCCCCCATCAAATGAGGAATTTTTTGTTGAATTTGGCCCCGAGTGAGCCACTTGCCTTGGTGCAGGAGCTGCCCTGCTTTGACAACCTGATAAAGTTGGATCCTCTGTTGGTGAGTTTCCTTGACCTGTGTGTCCATGATATGATCAGTGGATTCATGTTCCATACTTTCAAGGTTGAGCTCTGTTGGTGTCAAATGTTCTACTATCTTTGAGGTATCCGTTAATGGTGGAAAATAAGGTCAAAGGAGGTCCACATTGAATACTGGGTGCAAGCCAAGGAATGGGGGAAGGTTGAGCTCAAAATAATTATCACCGACAGGATTGGTGATGGTGTAGGGTCCATAATGGAGTGGATGAAGCTTCTGATGAGGCCTTGTAAGGCATTCTTTCTCCAAGTGCAACCAAAATTTGTCTCCCACCTGAAACTGGTGTGGCACCGGATGTTGATCATGGAGCTTCTTGTACTTGGAATTGGACTTCTATAAAATATATTGAACCTATTAGTGGATGTGCTGGATCCACTCAATGAAATGGGTAGCTTTGTCAACTCCAGTTGGAGCTTGCAACAAGTCTTCCTGGGTGGACACAAGGGGTAGTGCAACATCCATGAGACCCAATGGTTGAAATACCAACCCCACTTGAAAGGGGATGTGGCTGGTTGAGCTATGTATGGCTTTGTTTTAGCTGTGTTGAACATAGGAAAGAATATCATCCCATATGTGGGGGTTCTTGGAATTGTACATGTGTAATACGTGCAGATCATCCAGTTGATGACCTTGGTTTGGCCATCCGTCTGGGGGTGGAAGGAAGTGGACTTGGTGAGCTTGATGGCCAGCAATGACCAAAGGATCGACCAAAATGTGTTGAGGAACTGACTATCCCAATCTGAGATAATGGTTTGTGGGGTCCCAAAGTGTACTCGCACTCGTTCAAATAAGATCTTGGCAGTGGCCTCCATTGTGATTCTCTTCTTACAGGTGGTTAGAATCTCCATCCTGGAAAAGAAATCAACAACCAAAAAAACACTTTCATTTCCTCTCTTGGTGTATGGAAGGCCCGACATGTAGTCCATCGTTATCGATACCCAGGGCTTGTCAGGAGTAGGCAGAGGAGTGTACAAGCCTTGTTTCTTAATGGTCAATTTGACAATAACACAGGAAGTGTAGGACCAGATATAATTGTTGACATCCTGTCAAAGTTTTAACCAGTAGAAATGTTGTTGCAACACTACCACTGTCGTTTCCACGCCGAAGTGTCCTTCCACCCGAATGTAGTGGGATTCCCAAATAAACTTTGATCACTCGCTTGATGGAACACATAGATGGACCATATGGCACAACATTGCATCATAAAGATGGAAATTTGTGACAGTTGTGTTTGCGCCCAACATCTAGTAGGTATTGGACAAATCAGGATTTGTCTCATAGAGGTGGGTCCATCTGGAGGCCTCATGGTTTCAAGAGTCAATCACTATGGTGAGTTCCACAATTGGAGGTCAGATGAGGAAATCAACGAATCGGTTGGTATTTCCTATTTTATACTTGATGTTGAGGTGGAATTGTTGCAAATATGTGAACCACTTCTGATGGAGGTCATCCTGCAATTTTCCCCGTGTCTGCATGAACTACATCGGCTTACGATAAGTGTGGATGACTATCTCCTTTCTAAGAATGTAATTCCTCCACTAGTGCTAGGCTTGCATAATGGAGTACATTTCTTTTTCGTAATTAGGGTACTTACATACGACATCTGATAGTGTCTCACTATGATAGGCCACGAAGTGGTCGTGCTGAGTGATGACTATGCCCACAACATAGTCTGAAGCATCTATATCGATCTCAAAGGGTTGTTGCAGATGAGGTAATGAAAGCATTGGGGTGAAGCATAAGATCTACTTCATATCATCAAACACTTTCTGTTGGGACATGCCCCACATAAATTTTTCCTTACCACCACCTCTGGTTATTTGGATAAGGGCCCATGCAATATGGGATAATCCCAACATGAACCTTCGATAGAAATTGGAAAATCCTAAGAAGCTCCGAAGCTCAGTGAGCGTGGTTGGTTCTGACCAATTACAGATGATTTGGATCTTGGCTGGATCAACATGCACACCATGCGCATCAACAATGTAGCCGAGGTACTGGACCCTGTCCATGCTAAAGGATAATTTTTCCAAGTTGGCATATAGCTTATGCTGCCACAGAGTGTGCATAACCTGTTGAATATGCTGCAAGTGTTCTTCCCAAGTCTTTTTGTAGATGAGGATGTCATTCAGGTACACCACAACAAAAAAAGTAGTGAAAGGCTGCAATATATTGTCCATCATCCTCATGAAAGTTGTTGGGGAATTTTTCTAATGAAAAGGCATGACCAACCATTCAAAAAGACCTTCTTTTGACTTGAAGGTAGTTTTTCATACATATTTCGGTTCTATTGGGACCTAATGTTAGCCAGACTTCAGATCAATATTACTGAAGTATTTGCCCCCCTTGAGATGATAAAGGATATCATCGATTCAGGGAATTAGGTACCAGTTCCTGACTATGATTTTATTTAGGGCCCAATAATCAATGTAGAGTCACCAAGTCCCATCTTTTTTCTACACCAACACGATTGGACTTCCACAGGGTGATGAGTTGGGTTGGATGTTCCCCTTGTCGAGAAGTTCTTGGATCTGATGCTTTATATCCTCATTTTCTAGCAGAGAGTGGCGATAGACTAGCCCATTGGGTAGTAGTGCGTCGGGGGTCAGATCGATGGGATGCTTGACCTGACAGTGCAGAGGTACCTGAGTAGGTGATGAGAAGATGTATTTGTATTATTCCACAATCTTATCCACTTGATTTTCTTGCATGGAGAGGTTAGCCATGGATGTGGTTGCAACCTTTCATGCACTCTGAGAGCGAATCACGAAGAAGGAAAACTTCCCGATTTGAGTAATGACCTTCCTTCATTGCTTGGCAGAGATCAAGGAAATAAAACTAGGTGGGACTGCCTCGGGTATCCTGTGCAATTTCCTATTCAAAGTAATAATAATATTGTGATTCCTAGACTCATATACAACATGGTGTTTCCATAAATAAGGTTGGCCCAAAATAATATCACAAAATTCAAGGGGATAAACATCACACAATACCTCTTCTTTGAATGATTTGATTCCATACGACAGGAGACACTATTGGATGACGCAAAGATCTCTTCCTTGATGAAGTCATCTGATGGTGTAGGGTTGTAGGTGCGACATTGTTGGTAGGGATAGCCACTTGATGACCTATATTGATATGAGGTTCTTCTGGCTACCGCTATCAATGATGAAGTGCAACATAATTCCTTTTACCCACATCTGTGAATGAAATAGGTGCTCGCCTTCCTCTGGCTCATCAAGTTCATCGGGCTGATTCTTGGTGGTAGAAATGGAGGCACTGGGTTCCATGTCAATGATCTATCTCCCCTTTTCTATTTCTGACTCAGAGTCGGAACCTGCATCTGATTCAAATGATTTTACCTTAGCCACCAATGACTTCTTTGAGCAAAAATCATCAGTGTTATTCCAGGGGCTCTTATGGAAGTTGCACCGCTTCTCAATATCTTTCTTTGTCTTCCCATTGTCCTTATTTTCTTGCGGCTTGGACTAGTTTTACTAAGCTTGCCCATAATTTCTCTATCCTTTTTTCTATGGGTTGGGGCTTCCCTTCCCTTGCTTCTGCTATGAGGGGTTCTCAGACCCAAATCATCACGTATTTTGTTTCAACTTCTACTTGATTTTGATGACATATCGATAGGCCATGCCCAAGGATGAGATGTACAAAAACTCCATTTCTGTTTGGATTTATCTATGTATACCACCGTGGTACTTTAGCACCAGATGTCACTCAGAACATTTGATACCCAACTTCGTGTGCAAGGTATGGAAGACATTAGTGAACTCTGGAATTGTTTGGTCTCTTTCCTGCCACAATGTGGTCCATCTTGTATACAACTCGTCATAACTTCCAATAGGGTAGTATTGTTCCTTAATATCATCCCTAAAGGAACCTAAATTGGGTGCAACTGCAAATAATGTGGAGCCCTCTATTTCCTCTTTCTCAGAGAAAGTCTCCCACCGATATTTGACATGGGGGATGGCCTTGAGGAGCACAAATGTAATATTTTCTCTATCGAAAATGTTGTGGACACAAAATACCCTTCTAGAAGGTTTAACCATTTATCTACAACTATTGGCCCCGAGATCTGATCAGTCTTATGACAATAATTAGATACTTTTGTCGAATGTACATATGTGTTTTTCATGTTTTGGAGAAGCTTTTTGAATAATTTTGTGCCAAAACATTATGATCCACACTAGGTATGTATTATTCATGTTTTATGTTGATCTTGAGTATAATTCATCACGTTTTTATGTTTCCAAGGATGTAATTCATGTTTTTTGGTGTTACAGGGAAAAATCACATCACATTTCTTCTTCTGGCACTCCATCCAGTACTCGATCTGGTACCCGGTCCAACACTCTGTCCGACACCTCGTCTTGCACAAAAACGATGGGTGATTTGGAGGTTATGGTATTGGCGGTTAGTGATGGGAAAATCAGGAACATGGGTTTTGCTTGTGCTTTCCCCCTCTAGCTACTGAACTCTAGACAACTCGGTTTGGGTTGTTGAGCTGGGCGATTATTGCCTTGCTCCATTTCGGCAGTTAGGGCACCATTAATGTAATTTGTTGTTTTTAGAAGTGGTTCGACCCTCTAGTGGTCGACCACTTGGTTTGTAAAACTTATAAATACCACTGTGGTGGTCATACAATAGTAAAGCAGTAGAAGAAGTAGAGGATTAAAGACAAATGCAATTTTCCTCTGTTTTTGCTATTTTCAATTTCCAGAATTATACAAGACTATGTTTTTCAAGTTTTAATGGTGAAATTGTTTTGGCGAGCTCGTGGTCTACGTTTGAGAAGTGACCACAACTTGTTGGGGGGCCCACCAGTAGTCTAGTAACTGTTCTATGAGTTATTTATGCATTTCATAGCTTAGATTTCTTTTATCTCATTTCCTGTACATGCATTGTTATTTTTTTCATTGTTATATAATTTGTTGTTGTAGCTTAATTGTTTAGTTCTTTTGCAGGCTAGTATGAACGCTTTTGTTAATATGCATTGATTTTGTAGTTAGTAGGAATGAGTTCGCAAACTCATACACTAACCCCGTGTGCAATTAAATATTAGATTGTATCTTATTTATGCTTTTAAAATCAAGTTTAAAACCGAGTTTGGAACAGAGTAGAACAAAGTTTTAGTTTATGTTTTCTTTAATGAGGCTTCTGTGGATGGATAGGGTTAGTTTCAGTTTTTATTTGTAGATTGCCTATTCAATTCTTACTTAGATTTTGCTTAACTAGTTGTTGATTAATTTGTTCATTAGTTTACTTGTTATATGCTAGAATCATGTTTTAATTTATGTTTATACGCATTTTCCTTTCCACAATTTGAATTGTTAAAATAGATATAGCATAGTTTTATTTTATGCGATTTCTTTCCTAGAATTACATTGCAATTCCAATTCTTAGTTAATGAATGAATATAATTATGATTTTTTCTTACATAGCGTAGAGTACAATTATAATCTCGTTATACTGTTGATGGTTAATGCATGAGTAATAATCACATGAATATCCAGGGTAATTGATGTTGTTTCTGTAATGGCTAAGTTCTCACTAGATTGCTTAATCCACACCTTTCACTTTGCTATTGAAATCAATATTGAGCTTATACCTCTTGAATTATCTTTCGTTGTCAAATGCCATCGAGATATTATAAGACACCGAAGACATTCACACAACCACCAACACTATATTTGAGTTTTTATAGGTTAAAAGATAGTTTCTTGCTTTTGTAGATCAGAAGATAGTTTTCTTGTTGTTGTAGGATAGATAGTCTTTTTCTTTGGTAGATTAAAGAGTAGTTTGCTTATCATAGATTAAAGTTTAGTTGTTAGTTATTCCTTCTTTCGATTAAATAGATTTCCTTTTATGAATTAGAGATGGTTGTATTAAGAATAGAGTTCACTTGTCTCTTAGTTAGTTGCTTATTGAGTAGTCTTAATTAGTTTACTTGCTATAGAAGTTATCCTAGGGTAGTTAACTGCTTACTTGCTTTAATAGGTTAAATTGCTTACTTGTCTATTCTTTCTTTGATAGTATAGTTTCTTGTTTATTTACTTTCTTTCATAGGATAGTTGTTCATTGAATTTAGGTAGGATAGTTAAAGTAGTTTGATTTTTCTATTTGTTTATTGTTATTCTTAAATAATTGCTTTTTCTTATTGAGGAACTAGTTTGCTTCAAGTAGGGTTTTCACTTTTTTTCCTAGAACTATCCATCTATCTTTGGTCCAAAAGTACTTAGGTTACATAGTTTAAAGTTTCTTGGTAGGGTTGTCTCATTAGATAAATTTTCTTGAATAGATTATACCTTAGATAGCCACTTCCTTAGTTAAACTATAATACTACCAGCCCTTCTACCTTGGCATATATGTTTCTACAACTCTAAGTTTACTTACCCCGGGTTGACAATTTAATTGAGGGGTTTTAGTGTGTTTTTAGTGCATATATAACACCCATCAACAACATTGACATCTATTTGACCTTAAAATATAGGAATACCAAAATTGATATGTACCTTGAAGGGGGTGGCACTTCTGCTTGAGGTGGATGCGTCGCTTGTCGGCAGTCGTCAAAGGATTTGTGCAAGTTTTTTCATCATCTTATTCCTCTATTGCTCAAGGGATTCCTCGAGAAACATTTTGAAAGTATATCATGTCCCATCATATTTATTTTCACCTACCATGGACAGTTTCTTGGGCATGTGAGAGAATTTTTCCTCAAGAGAAACAAGCTCGAGACCAAACTCTCTATACCCTGACTGTGATGGGGACATGCATTTAAAAAAATGACAAGGAGTAAACCGCTCTGATACCACTGATCTGGATTTATGAAAGAAACAAAATGAAACCATAGATTTATAATATTAACACAGAGACATAGAAAAATAATATAGATACAGTAAAACTTGGGTTCTATTAAATAAGAAATATGGTAAAAATTGTAACATGCAGACTGAAAATAAGCTTGCTAGAATGGTGACAACTTATCTCTGAGAAGAGATGTGAAAACTATGCTCATTCACAAGAAGATGAGTATGATGAGGCTTTGAAGGGATTTTTACAATAAACGTGAATGAAAAAACCCTATATATCCAAAAACCTAACCCTAGGAGATGAAGCGCCAAAATTCATGTGGGCCCCGTTGGGGTAAGTTAGTACATCAACTTCTCGGGGTCGTAACTTTTGCATACGGTCTCCGTTTAGGGAGAATTATAGCTCGTTGGAAAGGTATTGATGGGGAGATTCATTTCAGGGGATAAATAAAATCCTTTTCTACCATTGAGGTGCCTTATCACGAAAAAACATCGTTTAGGGCCTCAAAATGGCCCAGGAAGTTTAGGAATCGAAAAAACTGCTAAAAATTGTAAGTTGCCAAAAACCTATTTTGAGCTAGTTGGACAAGGTGGGTGGCCACTTGGATCCTCCTGGATCATAGTCCATGGTTCAAAATTTAAACATGGCCAACTAGGAGAACCACCAATAGGCCCAACCCACTCAGTGCCAACCTATGGAAGACAATATTGCTAGCATTGAGTCTGTACTTGATGTTATGAATGAAACAATGAAATCCCAAGGAAAAATATTGAGATTTTTAGGTTAACACTTGAATTTAAATATACCAAATTTAAACATTGATCCAACTAAGGAGTAATTCCCAACTCACGAAGGGCAGGCCACATACATGTTGTTTCAGGATAACCCCTACCCACACTTTCAGGATTACAATTCATGGCATTGTTTTTCAAAGGTCGGCATGAAAACATTTGATAGGTATGATCCCTCAGGGTGGGTTACCCAAATGGAACACTATTTCTCTCTCTATGGCATTATTGATGAACTACAAAAACTAAAATTGGGGATCTTTTATTTGGATGTCAAAAGTTGGCAATGATGACAATAATATAAGAAGGATTATAAAGGATACATTTCCTAGACCTAGTTTGAGGAAATCCTATATGATAATTTTGAATGTGACTCTCACCATTTGGGATTCCTAACAAAATTACACCAAACTTTCATATTTGTGGAGTATATTACCTCATTTAAGAAATTGTCAATCCACATAGAAGGCCTATCTGATTCATTTTTTAAACAATTTTCCATTGGTGGACTCAAGGAAGAAATTCAAGCACATGTCATGTTCAAGTTCCCAAAAAAAAGCTTATAAGATTGTGATGGATCTAAAGAATATGATATGGTGATCAATGTACAAAAAAATATACCTTTATTCACCACTTTCCCAAGCCCTCCTGTGGTGACTGACCACATGTCCTCCAACTCTTATCTAGTCTAAATCCAAAATTTATCTCTGGAAGGTATCGAAGAATTCCAACGCCTCCATATTTTTTATAATTATGATGAGAAGTATTTCAAAGAACACAATTTAAAACACTAAAATTATTTCAAATGGATGTATCTCCACATGAATCCTTGGAAGACATTCCTATTGAAGGTACTTCTTAACCAAACTTGGAATAGACCACCCCTTCCATGGAAGATGGATCACCCTTGTAAGATCCTTGCAAGGAACCCTAAATTTATCTCCATGCCCTATTAGGTTTCTCAACACCCCAAACCTTGAAATTTATTAGCTACATCAAGAACTGCATGGTGATTGTGTTGATTGATAGTGGGAGCACCCACAATTTTATTCATGGGAGAGCTGCACAAGAAACCCATTATTATGTATGTCCCATATCTGATTTTCAAATTATGATAGTTAATGGCGGTATGATGAAATGTGGGGGGTTGTGTGAAAATGTGAAACTAGAGATTGATGAGTATCATATAAAAACTCACATGTCCTCTACTGCAATGGGCGGCTGTGATATAGTTCTTGGGGAAAAATGGTTATGCACTTTGTTCACTAAACGTAACCTTTGTTCTAGATAACACCAAATCAAAATAAAAGAGGAAAAAATCTTTAAGACTGCCTTCCATACACATGAAGGTCATTATGATTTTTGAGTGATTCCTTTTGGCCTTTGAAATGCTCCATCCACCTTCTAAAGCCTCATGAATAAGATATTTTGACCATTCCTACACAATTTTGTGTTGGAATTCTTTGATGATATCTTGATTTGTAGTAAAATATGAGAATACCACATCAAGCATGTTGATAGATCCTTGAAATACAGGACCATTAGTTATTCACGAAATGATCCAAATGTGCTTTTGGGGCTTCAAAGGGTGAATAATTGGGTCACATTGTAAGTAAGGACAGAGTACAATTTGATCCAATAAAGTCACAACTATGCAATATTGGCCCTGCCCCAAGAACTTGAACAGAGTGTGTGGATTATTATGACTTATATGCTAGTACAAGAAGTTTGTGAAAAAATCTGTAAAATTTGATGATCCCTTAAATTCACTACTTGAAAAGACTGTCTTTATCTAGAGTGTGATCACTAAACAAGTCTTATTAGCTTTAGAGGATTCCATATGCACTACTCCAGTATTAGCGGTCCCAAGTTTTAGTAAGAATTTTTTATTGGAATGTGATTCCTCAAGAAGTGGTCTTAGAGCAATATTGATGCAACAAGGGAACCCCTTGGAATTTACTAGTAAGATGTGTGAATGCAATTTGGGTAAATCTACATATGAGAAATAGATTATGGTCATCCTACATGTAGTAGAGACCTAGAATCCATATCTCATAGGGCGATGTTTCTAAATCAAGGTTGACCATCACATTCTAAGGTACTTTCTTAAATAAAAGTTATCCTCACCAAAGCTGCATAAGTGGGTCACCAAGATTATAGGTATTATCATGATATTATATATAAGAAGGGTAAATAAAATGTGATGACTAATGCTTTATCCTGACAATTTGAGGAGCATAGATCCCACTTTTCCTTGTCTTTATTCATTCCAGGTTGGCTCAAGAAATCCTATAAAGAATGGTTGGAAAATGACACTATCGTTAAACTCATACATGAGCTTTAGGAAGATCCCAATTGTCCTAAAGGGTATACATGGCAACTACATACATTGTGATATAAAGCATGCATTGTTCTAGTAAATAATTCTTCCTTGAAAAAAATTATATTAAAGGAATTTCATTCATCACCTAAAGTAGGTGACTATATACTTCATAAAACATATGAATGAAATAAGCACTAAAATAAGAACTCGTTCTTTTGGGAGGGAATAAAAATTTCCATTTAGGATTTTATGGAAACCTATGACACTTTCCAAAAACACAAGGGTCCGATAGTAAATATGTTAGGGGCATTGCAATCACTATCAATCCCAACACATATATGGAATTACATCTCTATGGATTTTATAGTGGGACTCTCGAGGGTAGAAAAAAAATATGTGATCATGGTGGTAGTTGACCATCTCTCGAAATATGCTCAATTTCATGCCTTGCCACATCCATTTACCCCCTCCTTAGTTTCCCAAGTGTTCTTAGATCAAATGTTTAAGTTACATGGTGTGCCTACTTCTACTATCTAAGGTTGGGACTCTAACTCACTAGTATGTTTGGGTAATTTTTCGATGGTGTGTTCATAGAAATTGCCACTTTATAATGTCAGGAGAATGAAAAACATCAGACCCCCTCAAACATCATTTCACATGACATCATTATATTGACGGACCAGATATCATCTCTTGTGCAACGTTTCTAGAAGACACGTGTCATCTCTACTTTCACTGTCCAATCCCACTATGGATGTCGCAACCACAACGTCGGAATGCCTCACTTGCGATGCCACAGGGGACATCATAAGGCCGATGAGGGGCCTATATATCTAATGTTTATTCAATAAAAAAATAGACGTCAATTGAGCCAGACATGCAACATCATGAACCTGCAGTAGATGTCGCAAGAATGACAAGGGGCCTATCTCTTTGAATTTAATGCTATATCAATGAAGTGAGGGATGTTGCACAGTACATTAGAAGAGGAATGTCAACTACAAAAATGTATGTCACAAGATCGATGATGTGCCATGTATCTATGACTGTTTCTCTATATCAACGACAGGAGGGACATTTCACGGTACGTCAGATGACCGACGAAGGGTCTATATCTCTGACGTTTACGCTATATCAACGATGGGAGGGACATCGAAAGATCAAATACCAGTTGGTATTTAAAAATAAATAAAAAGAAAACATTTCCTCTCTTATTCTGTACAAACATTATCTGTTTGTGGGTAGTTTGTGTGCCAGTTTGTGTGCCAGGA
>ML777341.1:1330921-1357952 GCA_009831015.1 Picea engelmannii | reverse complement strand
ATATATATATATATTGTTGTTTATTCTCTCACAGGCTCAGTTATGTATCTCTGGATATTGCGTACAATAAGTTTTTGTTCATAAAATACATCATCAAAATTAGAGCAAGTTCATATGAATCACCCGAGGTCTCATCTTGTTTTTTTGGTGTTTTCCATGTTTTTATTTCTCTGTTGTATGCCAACATTCAAAATTCTCATATTCTGTTAGGTTGTGGTCTAGCACCGAGTTGAATCTCTTGTTGAAAGGATACCCTAGGGATCTCCTATAAAAGAAAAATGCATTAAAAACTAAGTGAAAGTCTTGGCGACCTTGATGGCCAACGGATGCAACAAATTAAATGTAAATTTATTTGTTTGTGGTGTCTCCCCAAATGTTTCTGTTATGGAGAAAAAAGGAAACAAACCTTCCCACGTTCCAAAAATGGTCCTTAAAGCACAATATGGGCCTGCAGTTATGCTAATCTGGAAGCAATCTTTGGTGTGTAAGTTTCAAGGTTAATAAGTTAGCATCCTCCCTTACTCCAGAACTAGTATTAATTGATAGCCTTGCATGTTTTAAAGTGTATTCCTTTGGTTTTGTGGTTACTTGTAGATTGATGATGCATGTGTACTATGCGCAGTGTGGGTGGCCCATCCCATTGATGTTGGAAATGCTAACACAACAATAAATGTTCCACTATAAGTAACTTGTTTCTTTCGCTTCTCTTCTCTTATCTAAGTGATTTATTTGTTGGAAACAATGGCTTGAGGTATTGGGATACAAGAATACGTCGAGCTTCTCTAGGCAGAGTCATGAGGTGCTCTAGTATGAATCAAAGTTGGTTGAATATTATTTTGTGCTTGTTCAAGAGATAGATCCTTGTTTTCCTCCTAATAATGTTCATATAGATTTTTTTCATTTGATTTGATTTGGGGGGTCTATGTATCATAATATGTTTTGTTAGGCTATGAATTTTTTTACAGAGCAAATCATACCAAGAATTATGAGGGAAGTGGCCATTACTAGTAGGGCGAGAAGTGAAGATGGAATGGGGGAAGGTGTTAAGCATGAAAGACCAAATGACCTGGGTGAAGTGGATGGAGTGGTTGATTGGATCATGAGTATCATAAACTGAGAGGGGCCTTGTTTTGAGGAATTTATTGTATTGTTCACCAAGTTGGTGGTCAGAATGGATGATGACATATTGGTAGGGTCAATTGAGGATAGGATTGGATGGGAGGCATCCAAGTGGAACCTGAAAAGACAAGAAAACATGGTCTGAGTGACGGTAGGATAATTAGAAGATACTTGAATATCATGTATTTATTATTGTATGTCCTTTCTAACAAAAACATAGTCAGCAACATAAGAGAAACCAATAAAACAATATTTTACCATTTAGGATAAATCATGAGTTGCCCAAGCTAGCCAAGTGTTTACCATAAAGTGTCACTACTCTATCCACCAAATTATAGTGTAAAACATCCTCTTGAAAGTCCATCGCCTGAGTCATCAATGGTTTCCGAGTAGAGATTATGTCGTATGCACTACATACAACTAGTTTTAAAATTGAAGTATCTTACCGTACAAATGTCTCCAATAGCCAATAATTTTCATATTTTAGGTTGTAGATCTGTGAAAAGAGATCCACCAATGTTTGTAATGGCTTAAGGTTATGAGACTGGAGGAAATTATCATGCACTAAATAAAAGTGTCTTTAAATGAGGTTTCCTTGCTAAGGATACCCATAAGAACCTAGAATGAACCTTTGAGCCTTCAAGTGGGATAATGGGATCTAGTTAATCTTTTTGAAGACATGTGATCCCACTAGAACCTTTTGAGCCAAGACAAAGTTATGGTATGTGCACTTATAGATGGGAGTATCCCAAAATGATAGGGAGTGGCTTCGTATAAGTTATGTCAAATACGTGGAGATGGGGAGTTAGGAACTAAGAAATTATTTATCCTATGTTGTGTAGCATACTCAAAAATCAAGGATAGGTCGAATTTGCATATCAGAACCTAGGAATCAACAATTCATGAGGTTCTAGTAGGTTTTTTTAGCAATTTTGGTTGAGAAAATGATGCATGCAAGAAGCATAGGGTTTTAAAGTAGGTTTCACAAGGAAACCAACCTTTAATGTAGAGCGAAGGAGACCAAATCTAGTGGATTAGAACATGTTCATGATCTAGGTTATGCCATTACCCCACCATCTCTGGTTATTGTAATCTCTTTAAAAATGTCGCACAAAATGTAAAATATGTTATCCTATCCTATATGACCATTCAATCTCATGAATATTTTAGTAATAAAAACACACACTAAGTGTTGCATTCTATAATGTTGGTGCACTGCAGATGACATTCATAGGTCAGGTTATAGTGGAAGTCCCTTTCTATCAAATGGCAATACAACAAGTATGAAATGTAGTATTTTCATAGCTTTAAATGATAAATGCTACAGGAGGATTTTTTTGTCATTGAATTTTTTTTGTTAAATGTGTTGACAACCAATAGTTATGACCACACATCTCAAACTAATGAATTATGATCCTAGCAAATTGTTATTGTCTTAATATACCCTTGAGAAATCTTTATTCAGTTTTGAAATGACAGTATTGCATTTTTATGTATGCCATTCTTTTCCCTATGGAATTTGGATTTACCTGGAGAAAGTTATGGCTGCATGAACACATGGTACTCCTTTAAAGTGGTGATTCAATAATCCCCGCTTTGATACCTCTTGGTATGAATCATATTACGATTACGATTTTTTCAGATAACACTATATGTTATAACTTTTGAATTTATTTATTAATTAATATAATCTTGCAAGTTGCAAATGTAATACCCCTACCATGACACTGTAAATGTTGATGCTCTAGGGAAAGGATCTCCTTGAGGGATATGACAAAATAATTTTTGAAGTAAAATTTTATATAATAAAAATATAATTTGTCAGGAGCTCAAGGGAAAGGATCCCCTCAATGGATATGATGAAATCATTTTTAAGTAAGATTCAAATGAGGAAGAGGCAAAGATTTTGATGTGAAATGGATAAGAGAAAATATGAATTAATCTGATTTATTCTGGATTAAGTCTGAGAAAGGGGATCTTACTAACTTGATGAGTCTTGAGAAATGGCACACACCCAACTACCTTCCACCATTATAGCAAGCTAAGTACCCCACAAGGGAAGTGCATCACCTTGTCCCTTGCATTGAACTCTATGGAAGCCAATCACCTATCACATTTATGATCCCATATATCATATAAATACCCAACATGGGATGAGAAGGGGAATGCAACTTGTATTTTTGATAAATTCTATAGGAGCAATACTCCTTGAGAGGCCAGAATGTCATTATCTGTCACAAGTGGGAGGGGTCGTGTGTGAACTTGTGGGCTCTTCATATTGTGTATCTAAGTCTTAAGACCCTAGAGTGAGTCCATTTTATTGACACATCTTCATTTGCAAGAGGATGATAGTAGAATGTGGCTACGAAAACTTGCTACAGAGGACTCAATTGAAGACCCAAATTGTGTAAAGGGTCAGGTATAGAACTGTGTGTGAAGGGTCATTTGGATAAAAGAGCCAAGAATTGTGTGTTAAGGGTTGGGATTGAACCATGGTGTGAAATATCAAGTTGGAATAGGTATAGAACTATGTGTGAAGGGTCAATCCTGGAACTATTTCTGAATGGTTGGAAAAACTTCCACAGCAGTAGTGCTCCCTCTATATTGAACTATAGTAGTCTTCCAATTATCCTTACATGTTTTAACTTTTAAACTTGTGACTAACTCTGTTGGTTCTCTTTTGACCAGTGTCCAAGCCATGAAAATTAATTGTTGTAGATATATTTTCATCCCAAGTACAACATTGAACATGATATCATACAATGTAGTGAACACAAACACATTTACTACTAAATAGGGTCCTTTCAATCTGACCTCTACAGTAAATGACCCAAATTCTAATTAAAATCGTAAGAAATTATGCTTAAGGTTAAATTCTACCAGAAACTAAAATTTGTGGAGAAAAACCAATTTGAAGGTGACCACTGTAATGCACTCCTGGTATTGAAATATAGTAATAAACAAGAGTGTAAATTGAATATCTCTCGAAGTGGTCTCATTATGTTTCAAAATTTTGGTTTTTTTCGAAAGGATGCTAGATGATGCTTTTCAATGTGTGTCGGTAGGAGGTTGGTCATTTGGAAGCATAATTTTACTTCATATTCATATGGGGTTAAGAAGATCATGACATCTCATTCTCTCATGTATTATCCACAAAGTTGCATTATTTTCTTATTTATTGTAGCTTAGGTGACATTCTATCACAACTCTCTCATTGTAGTTTATTTGGTTTACCTCATCAATGGTGTTGGGTGCCCTTTATTTTGGTAGTGGTTCATAGGCCTATGGTGTTGGCTCAAATCCTTTACATTAATATCTAAGCATGATACTATGGTTTTAGGTAGCTTCTTGTGAACGTTTTTGTTGTTTTGAAGGTTTGTTTATCCCATACACCTTATTGAATGTATGCGGGGGCTAGGTGTTTGGTATTTTCTCACAAAGATATTTCTCCCTTGCACAACTCTCTCATTTTTGTTTATTTTGTTTTCTTCATTGATGGTGTTGGGTTCCCTCTATTTTAGTAGTTGTTTGTAAGATTAATGTGTTGTCTCAAAGCCTCTACATTAATCTCTAACAAATTCTCTCCAAATCTTAGTCTTGTCTTTTTTTCTCATGTTTTCCGTAAATGGAATGGGTTATCATTGGATACAAGCAAGATATCCTTTGCATAGATGATGAAAGATAATATGTAAGTCTCTAGGGTGGAAATAAATTTCCTATTATGGATCAATAGCCTTGGGGTTGACACATTTATCAACCATATTTTTGAGGATGTTAGAAATGAATGCCACTTTCTTGGAGTACTTTTCAAAGTATCCCCATGGATGTTAAATTAGAATCAAGAAAATAATCCTCCATTAAATATTCCATTCAAAAAATATGAAAGTTGTAATCAAGTAATCAAAATTGGAAACAAACTAAACTTTTCACATGTTAATGTTGTTGGAATGACAATGTGGAAGGAGATAAAAATGTAATTCTTATATATCTGTGGAAATTGATGTGATACAACATGCTTCAGCTTCTAAAGGTTCCCAAGTTACATTCTAATAAAAAAAGATATCATATTTATACATAGAGAATTGGGAAAATGCAAAAGTTAAAAATACAAGAAAAAACTTATCAAATAGAGAGATTGAGGGATAAAAGTCTAAGTTGTAAATATAATATTTCTCCTTGAACCAGTGAGTTTTGTGGAACCTAGGGTTGTGAACTAGTACATTGTCATAAAGGGTGAGAATGAGAAAGAAAAGAGGTTGAATGAAACCTATATAATCAATGATGTGGCAAGGAATCTTGGTTGCTCAGTTTTCCTCCTACCTAAAAACATTGTTAAAGTCAATCCTAAAATGATACTAATTAACTAAAAGCATTATGCTTTGAAGTTGCTGGAAATTTCAATGAAGCATGTGCAATGCTAGATATAATTAGGGATGGGGGATGCATCCCAATTTTATAGCAAATAATTCTTTATTGGCGTTCTTTGTAAAAAAAAAAACATATGGGTCTTGTAGTTTGTTTACTACAATAAGAAAATGTGTAGACTGAATAGAAGAAAATATTAATCCCAATAAAGAATAGTGAATTTGTTTGAAGAAAATATTTGATATTACCTTGGATTTCTTTATTTTGAAGTATTGATTTAATGTATAATTCATTTTAAGTGTCCCTTGAACACAAAAATGGAAGTCATGGCATGATTCTACTCACATGTGTATATTTTGAGGAATGGAATGTTGGAAAAAGGAAGAGGATAACCATTGAGAACCAAATATCCTCAAGTCAACAACCCTCAAAGATCATGCACCAAGGTTCTTAGATCAGGTTTGTTTGAATACATCGAGATTGAAGGAATTAAGGGAAAAAGGTACAAATTTTAAACTAAAGCAAGGGATCACGCATATGCACATTGTGATAAAAACATGAAAAACAAGATAGAAAACCAAAGAGGAGAGGAGTCCTATAAGAACCTAAGGATAAACCTTTGGCTACAAATTCTTATGGATGCAGGATAACTGTAATTTCAAATATTTTTATTAAAATATATCATGATCATCTATTTTTGGAATGAGGATGAAACCATGTAAGGGAAAATACCAAAATATAGTGGGAATACCAAGAGTCACTTGGAAATCCAACAATCGACCTATTTTGTATAAAGGGGACCCTTGATTGCATTTGAAGTTTTTTTTTCATTTGCAATGAAAGTTATCTTCTATGTAAATGAAGAGGCCAGAGTTAGGATAATTCTTCAGACTCTCAAGATCTAAGCTTGGTTTTGGACTATTCCCTCCTCTCCTATTTTCTCTCAATGCTTATGGGTTGTAGCCTTATTTCATGTGGATGTTTTCTTGATGTTGTATCACTACTCACTTATCTTTCATGCTAATAGTTATATATATATATATATATATATATATATATATATATATATATATATATATATATATATATATATATATATATATATTGGTATTTGCAAGTTATCTTTATTTCTTAGAGCAAGTAGCGAGTTTTGTGTCGACGGTGGATGAGGGACTATTCTCCCTTTCTCTTTGAATTTATCTTATTTATTAATATCTAACATGTTTTATGTGAAACATATCATTTTATTAGTAATTAGAGCTATATTTATACATGTGTAAAGAGGCCAAGTTGGGGTTCTCCTTGTTATCGTAGGATATTTCCAATTCCCTAAGTATTCCTCTTGAAGTTTGGTGTTGATTGTGGATGGAATACTATTATCCATACTTTCTATACCTTTCCATTCCATTTCATGTCAAATCATCCCTTTATTGTGCTCCCATGGGAGAGCCTATGCTACATCCCATTTGCATTCTACATAGCATAGTAGATGCACATCATTTTTCATTATAAAAAGACAAAAACAAATGGACTAGGACACAAATGGTAAAACATTAAAGAATCGATAGAATCGACTATATCTAGAGGGTTTTACATTTCAACAAAGGAATGTTTGATTGGTCCCTTTTACCAAGTCAACCTATAATTTTGAATAAATGACATTTTTCCATGTCGATGTTTTGGCACTAGGAGGGTGATGGAAAGTTGTGGGGAGATGAAAAGCTACCTTGTGTAGAGTTGCATTATGTTTGAAAGGATAGAAATTTACCCTTCACACATAAAAGGTATACAATAACTATCAACAAGGGGTTCATCCTTGAGAATGAAGTTCCTAATATTATCTATGGTCTAGGAAGGGAAATTGGTAGGATTTCTAGGAAATTGGTAAGATTTCTCTATACCATTCCCAAAGACTATGGTGGTTGGATTGTCAAGGTTTCATTCCTCCACATAGATATAATGTCATCCTCATCATAAATAATCCACCATTATTATAACTACATAAATATTCAAAATAAATTTCATTTCGGACTTCACTTTTCGAACAATGTTCCAAACAATGGCTATTTAATGAAATCTAGAACCACTTGGGATCATCACTGGAATCATCCTTGGATTGGTTGAGAATTATGGTTGATATTAATCATTTGACCCTTGTGTTTATGTGAGGTAGCTACCAATAATTAGTATTATTATTATAAATTAGGAAATAATGGGTGATGGGGAAAGGATATCAAGTAATTTGTCTTAGCTATTAGGGGGTTGGAATTTATATTCGTTGATTAAGTAGACATATTAGGGGGCTTATTACTAGGTGAAGAAAAATATATTTAAGTATATTTAGCTCTATTTTACTTGGCTATGGTATATGTGTGGACCTCTTATACTAGGATCTAGGGGATTTGTTCATAGTTTTGAATATATATATGGAACCTATGAATATAGAGAGTATTTTTGGAAATCTCTCTATGATCAATAATTTTGAAGCAAGGGATCATAATTCTAAGAAGGGGTTTGAATTTTAATTTGTGTATAGTGGAGATTTAAGGGAATGTAGCACACCCATATCCTTTGTTTGATTTTTTTCAAAAGAAAAATGGAATAAGTTGGGCTAGTTGATATTGAGTCCATCCAACTCACTCCAACTTGGAGGAGGAAGATTTTGTGATGCCACTCTTAGGGAACCAACAAGTATTCAATTCTAATCAAATTTGAAGTCCACAAAGAAGGTAATTACAACTTGGTCCCATTGAAAAAAGGTTCAAGGTGATATAGAACTATATTTTTTTGAAATTAAGGTTGAGGCCCTAGTTTGTACTGAGATGGATGGGTTTCCAATGATTTTCTCAACAGTCAATTTTTGGAATTGGAACAAAAAAAAAGGAAGATGGTTGTTGATGAGGAAAATACCAAAATAGTTAAAAGAAGATAAATATGGATCTCAATAGTGATGAGAACAAAAAATATTTACACCAATGTGCTAATCACAAGAAAAATGTAAATAAAATTTGGGAAACAAAAATGAAGATTGGACCTCAGCTCATAGTTTCTTAAAACCATCCATGTGAGAATTAAAGACACACAAAATGAGAACTGACAAGGCTTGGCAGGGAGACTTACAACCATGTTGAATTGATTGTCGAATTGTTAGTGCTCACGGTGTTCCCTCAATCTCCTTCTTCGAAATTCCCTCCTCTTTGGAATTCCCTCCTCTCTCTGGTGTTCCCTCGATCTCCTTCTCCTCTCATTCCCTCCTCTCTCTAGCGTTCCCTCGACCTCCTTCTCCTTGCACATAGGTTTCAAATGGTGTGCCCTCCTCTCTGACATGCCCTCCTCTCTCCAACATGCCCTTGATCCCCTTATCCTCTTGTGCCCTCCTCTCTACCCTTGACCTCCTTCTCCTCACGCGCAGGTTGAAATGTAATTTGTTTTGTTTGTTTGAAATGTAAGTTTTGTTATTTATTTTTTTGGTATATTTGTTTTTGTTTTTGTGTTTATTATATTTATATATAATATAATATATACAATTTATAAATTATATATAATATAATATTAATTTATATTATATATATAATATAATATATAATATATAAATATAAATCAATCATATAACTCAATCATGGCTAAGAAATTAATTAAATCGACCATGTCTAAATAATAGTAGATCAACTATGTTCTTCACCTTGTTGATGCCTATCTTCTAGTCCAAACCAATACTTGACAAGTAGGATGTCTACAAGGGGGGAATCATATGGAAAGGTCATTTTTCCACCCAACCAATGCAACCCTCTAAATTAGGTTCTACCCCCTGAGTAAGGGCTCAAGCTCAATGAGGGTGTAGGATAAAACAATGAGTACTCAAACAGATCACTCACCTATATCATAAGTGTTTATCCCACAAGACCTAAGAACTTATATAAATTAGTGTTTGGGTCCTAGTTCTTATCCCATAAGACCTAAAAGTAGTGTTTACGGCCTAATCCCTTCTGATTTTTCTTTGAATGATGTTTTGGGCCAAAAATATCATCCTTTATGCACCAAACCTTAAAATTAGGCTTGTATACCACTCATGGTACTAATATTTCTTATGAAGGTATTTTCTTTGGTTAAGGACCTATGATTTTCCCATGATCCACAAAAGCAATGTATAAGACCTAAAATCATGCTTTTGTCCCTTTACCATGTATTGAATGAAGAGACCCATCCCTAATGTGGAAATCATCAAATGTGCACCCAAATGCCACTTGTGGGTTAAAACATCCTTCCAAAGATACTATTCCAAGATGGGGGGGGGGCTGTGCATAACCTAATAGCCTTAGAATTAACATATGGTTCCTAGGGAAATGGTTTTTGGCCTTGAAATGTGTACTTGGAAAGAAGGCCCATCATCAATGTGATAAGCCTTAGAATTGGGCCCATATCACAATAACAAGACAAATATGTTATCATAAGGGTGTGCCATCTATTCTAGTGTTGATGCATGGCCCATCTGTCTTAAATATAGCATTTAGAACCCAAGCCCCTAACTTTTAGCACCAAGGAATTTCTTATGTTGAGAGGCCCATCCTTGGTGAACAAAATATTAGAATATATCCCACTCTTGGGATATAATTACTTCTATAAAGGATGTTTCATGGTCCAAGTGCTTGTGCATGGTCGATGTGCCTTAGATGATACCTTATGAAAGGAATGTGTCATGGTTTAATGTGTTATGCATGGACTACAATCCATAGAAGCATTGTTTAGGGCCTAAGCCCCTTGTTTTTTACCTTGAATGTTTCATGGTAAAAACATAAGCCATTAGCATCTCAAATAATTGTTTATGAGGGAGAATAGTCATGTTCATGGTTTTCAAAATCTTAGAATTTTACATGTATACCACCCTTGGGAAATTGATACCTTACAAAAGTCATGTGTCATGGTTTAAGGTGATATGCATGGCCTACAATCCATAGAAGCATTGTTTAGGGCCTAATCCCCTTGTTTGTTACCTTGAATGTTGTCATGGTAAAAATACAAGTCATTAACATCTCGAATAATTGTTTATGAGGGAGAATAGATGTGTTTATGGCTTTCAAAATATTATAATTGTACATGTATACCACCCTTGGAAAATTGATACCTTATGAAAGGCACGTGTCATGGTTTAAGGTGCTATGCATGGACTACAAGCCATAGAAGCATCGTTTAGGGCCTAAGCCCCTTGTTTTTTACCTTGAATGTTGTCATGGTAAAATAAAATTCATTAGAATCTCAAATAATTTCTTAAATATAGCATTTAGAACCCAATCCCCTAACTTTTAGCACCAAGGAATTTCTTGTGTTGAGAGGCTCATCCTTGGAGAACCAAATAATAGGTTCTTAATTTTATGATATTTTTACTCAAAGGAGTGGTCGTGAAGCTGACGGTGTTTCGACTCGACACTTTAAACCATGCAAGAGGAAAGTTAAATGCAATAATTTCAACTTTGATGAAAACTAGCTATGGGTAATATTTGATCCCTTTGCAAGGGATCGCCAAGTAGTCTTGATCTAGTAGAAAACCTAAAAATATGCAAAGAATATCAAGCTTTTGTTTCACTAGAGAAGGAAATAGTTGAGATCTATTCCCAAGACATTGTCTCAAGTTTTGAGGAGTATGATAAGAGTATATTGAGAACTCTCGAAAATACTAAGAGGAAACTAGGGTTGAAAGGGTTGAAAACTAGGGGATTTCAACAAGGGAGGATTAATTATTTTCTTCATAATATTGAAGATGATAGATTGGTAGATGTGGAGCCTTTAAATCCCCCCCCCGACCTGAAGAAATTTGAGGACTATGGAGGAGAAAATGGCTAAGAGGATCAATATATTTCTAGTGTCTAAGATAATCATGGTTGATCCTAAAATAATTAGGTCTTGGGTAGAGGTTAGAGGAGACTCTAATCTTCTACCAATTCTCCTTCAAATAGAAAAGGAACGGGGAAACAATTTTATCCCTTTTAAATTTAATTCCCAACGGTTAAAATATGAGGATTTTACAATTCTTATAACTTCTGAATGAGTAAGATTTGATCCCTTTGCACTGGATCATCAAGTAGTCTTGATCTAGTAGAATATTATTCATTTTCTTGATAAAATTTCCCCTTTTACTTGGTGCTTCTTCATTGAGGGGATATTCCACTTATTGGCCACTTAGTTACAGACCATTCTCTTATGTGGGTATAATATGAGTAATCTTTGAGTCTTGAAACTATCCCATACCATCAAAGCATGCATCTAGTGAAACCATGTAAAATTTCAATGACTACAGGAAACGTTTGAGAAAATTTCAACGTTGGCCCCATTAACTGGTCACTTTGCGGGGTCGATGTGAATCAACACTTATTCTAGTAATCAACACTAGTCATGTGCCTATATCTAATTGGTATTCTCTTTGGTCACCTTTTCCTTCTTAGTTCTCACACGACCATGTCTTCTTTGACCCCTTTTCATGACCTAACCTGATAAATATTTATGGACTATATCACAAGTGTTTCAAAACACATTAATGCTTGATAGACAAGTAATCAAAAAATTGCAAAATCTTTGTCGATTATTTGATGTTATCTTTTCTTTTTTCTCTCATCTAATATATTGACCATATTCCACTTATTGGCCACCCAGTTACAGACCATTCTCTTATGTGGGTATAATATGAGTAATATTTGAGTCTTGAAACCCTCCCATACCGTCAAGGCATGCATCTAGTGAAACCATGTTAAATTTCAATGACTACAAGAAAAGTTTGAGAAAATTTCAATGTTGGCCCCATTAACTGGTCACTTTGCGAGGTTGACAAGAATCAACACTTATTTTAGTAATCAACACTAGTCATGTGCCTATATCTAATTGGTCTTCTCTTTGGTCACCTTTTCCTTCTTAGTTCTCACATGACCATGTCTTCCTTGACCCCTTTTCATGACCTAACCTCGATAAATATTTATGGACTATATCATAAGTTTTTCAAAACACATTAATACTCGATAGACAAGTACTCAAAAAATTGCACAATCTTCATCGATTATTTGATCTTATCTTTTATTTTTTCTCTCATCTAAGATATTGGCCATATTCCACTTATTGGCCACCCAGTTACAAACCATTCTCTTATGTGAGTATAATATGAGTAATATTTGAGTCTTGAAACCCTCTCCTACCATCAAGGCATGCATCTAGTGCAACCATGTCAAATTTCAATGACTATAGGAAAAGTTTGAGAAAATTTCAACGTTGCCCCCATTAACTGGTCCCTTTGCGGGGTCAACGAGAATCAACACTTATTATAGAAATCAACATTGTTCATGTGCCTATATATAATTGGTCTTATCTTTGGTCACCTTTTCCTTCTAAGTTCTGACATGGCCATGTCTTATTTAACCCCTTTTCATGACCTAACCTTGATAAATATTTATGGACTATATCACAAGTTTTTCAAAACAAATTAATACTCGATAGATAAGTACTCGAAAAATTGTACAAGTTTTTTCGTTTATTTGATCTTATCTTTGACTTTTTCTCTCATCTAAGCTATTGACTATATTCCACTTATTGGCCACCTAGTTACAAAATGACTTATGTGGGTATAATATAAGTAATATTTGAGTCTTGCAACCCTCCCATACTGTCAAGGCATGCATCTTGTCCAACCATGCCAAATTTCAATGACTTCAGGAAAGGTTTGAGAAAATTTCAACGTTTGCCCCATTAACTGGTCACTTTGCGGGGTCGATGAGAATTGACACTTATTCTAGTAATCAACATTGGTCATGTGCCTATATCTAATAGGTATTCTCTTTGGTCACCTTTTCCTTCTTAGTTCTCACACAACCATGTCTTCTTTGACCCCTTTTTATGACCTAACCTCGATAAATATTTATGGAGTACATCACAAGTTTTTCAAAAGACATTAATGCTCGATAGACAAGTACTCGAAAAATTTCACAAGCTTCGTCGATTATTTGATCTTATATTTGATTTTTTCTCTCATGTAATCTATTGTCCATATTCCACTTATTAGCCACCCAGTTACACACCATTTACTTATGCGGGTATAATATGAGTAATATTTGAGTCTTGAAACCCTCCCATACCATCAAGGCATGCATCTAGTGCAAGAATGCCAAATTTCAATGACTACAAGAAACGTTTGAGAAAATTTCAATGTTGGCCCTATTAACTGGTCACTTTACGCAGTCGACGAGAATCAACACTTATTCTAGTAATCAACACTAGTCATGTTCCTATATCTAATTGGTCTTCTCTTTTTTCACCTTTTCCTTCTCATTTCTCACACAACCATATCTTCTTTGACCCCTTTTCATGACATAACCTTGATAAATATTTATGGACTATATCACACATTTGTAAAAACAAATTAATACTTGATAGACAAGTACTCAAAAAATTTCACAAGCTTCATCGATTATTTGATCTTATCTTTTATTTTTCTCTCATCTAATCTATTGACCATATTCCACTTATTGGCCACCCAGTTACAAACCATTTGCTTATGTGGGTATAATATGAGTAATCTTTGAGTCTTGAAGCCCTCCCATATCATCAAGGAATGCATCTAGTGAAACCATGTCAAATTTCAATGAATACAGGAACATTTTGAGAACATTTCAACGTTGGCCTCATTAATTTGTCCCTTTGCAGGGTCGACGATAATCAACACTTATTCTAGTAATCAACACTGGTCATGTGCCTATATCTAATTCGTCTTCTCTTTGGTCACCTTTTACTTCTTATTTCTCACACGACCATGTCTTCTTTGACACCTTTTCATGGCCTAACTTCGATAAATATTTATGGACTATATCACAATTTTGTCAAAACACATTAATACTCGATAGAAAAGTACTTCAAAAATTGCACAAGATATGTCGATTGTTTGATCTTATCTTTGATTGTTTCTCTCATCTAAGGTATTGTCCACCTGGTTACATACCATTCGCTTATGTGGGTATAATATGAGTAATATTGAGTCTTGAAACCCTCCCATACCATCAAGGCATGCATCTAGTGCGACCATGTCAAATTTCAATGACTACAGGAAAGTTTTGAGAAAATTTCAACGTTGGCAACATTAACTAGTCACTTTGCGGGGTCGAAGAGAATCAACACTTATTCTAGTAATCAACACTAGTCATGTGTCTATATCTAATTGGTATTCTCTTTGGTCACCTTTTCCTTCTCAATTCTCACACGACCATGTCTTCTTTGACCCTTTTTCATGACCTAACCTCGATAAATATTTATGGACTATATCACAAGTGTTTCAAAACACAATAATGGCTGATAGACAAGTAATCGAAAAATTTCAAAGTCTTCGTCGATTATTTAATATTATCTTTGAATTTTTCTCGCATCTAAGCTATTGACCATATTCCACTTTTTGCCCACCCAGTTACAGACCATTCACTTATGTGGGTATAATATGAGTAATATTTGAGTCTTGAAACCCTCCCATACTGTCAAGGCATGCATCTTGTGAAACCATGTTAAATTTCAATGACTACAAGAAAAGTTTGAGAAAATTTCAATGTTGGCCCCATTAACTGGTCACTTTGCGAGGACAATGAGAATCAAAACTTGTTCTAGTAATCAACACTGGTCATGTGCCTATATATAATTGGTCTTCTCTTTGTTCACCTTTTCCTTCTAAGTTCTCACACGACCATGTCTTCTTTTACCCCTTTTCATGACCTAACCTCGATAAATATTTATGGACCATATCACAAGTTTGTCAAAACACATTAATACTCGATAGACAAGTACTTGAAAAATTGCACAAGCTTCATCGATTATTTGATCTTATCTTTTATTTTTTCTCTCATCTAAGCTATTGACCATATTCCACTTATTGGCCACCCAGTTACAAACCATTATATTATGTGATTATAATATGAGTAAAATTTGAGTCTTGAAACCCTCCCATACCATCAAGGCATGCACTTAGTGCAACCATGTCAAATTTCAATGACTATAGGAAAAGTTTGAGAAACTTTCAACGTTGCCCCCATTAACTGGTCACTTTGTGGGGTCGACAAGAATCAACACTTATTCTAGTAATCAACACTGTTCATGTGCATATATCTAATTGGTTTTCGCTTTAGTTACCTTTTCCTTCTCAGTTCTCACACGACCATGTATTGTTTGACCCCTTTTCATGACCTAACCTCGATAAATATTTATGGAATATATCACAAGTTTTTCAAAACACATTAATACTCGATAGACAAGTACTCAAAAAATTGTACAACTTTCATCGGTTATTTGATCTTATCTTTGATTTTTTCTCTCATCTAAGCTATTGACTATATTCCACTTATTGGCCACCTAGTTACAGAATCTCTTATGTGGGTATAATATGAGTAATATTTGAGTCATGAAACCCTCCCATACCGTCAAGACATGCATCTAGTCCAACCATGCCAAATTTCAATGACTTCAGGAAAGGTTTGAGAAAATTTCAACGTTTTCCCCATTAACTGGTCACTTTGCAGGGTCGACGAGAATCGACACTTATTCTAGTAATCAACATTGGTCATATGCCTATATCTAATTGGTATTATCTTTTGTCACCTTTTCCTTCTTAGTTATCACACAACCATGACTTTTTTGACCCCTTTTTATGACCTAACCTCGATAAATATTTATGGAATATATCACAAGTTTGTCAAAATACATTAATTCTCGATAGACAAGTACTTGAAAACTTGCACACACTTCGTCGATTATTTGATCTTATATTTTATTTTTTCTCTCATGTAATATATTGGCCATATTCCACTTATTGGCCACCCAATTACATACCATTCACTTATGTGGGTGTAATATGAGTAATATTTGAGTCATGAAACCCTCCCATACCATCAAGGCATGCATCTAGTGAAAGAATGTCAAATTTCAATGACTACAGGAAATGTTTGAGAAAATTTCAATGTTGGCCCTATTAACTGGTCACTTTGTGGGGTCGACGAGAATCAACACTTATTCTAGTAATCAACACTGGTCATGTGCCTATATCTAATTGGTCTTCTCTTTGGTCACCTTTTCTTTCTTATTTCTCACACAACCATATCTTCTTTGACCCCTTTTCATGACATAACCTTGATAAATATTTATGGAATATATCACAAGTTTGTAAAAACACATTAATACTCAATAGACAAGTACTCAAAAAATTTCACAAGCTTCATCGATTATTTGATCTTATCTTTTACTTTTGCTCTCATCTAATCTATTGACCATATTCCACTTATTGGCCACCTAGTTACAAACCATTCACTTATGTGGGTATAATATGAGTAATCGTTGAGTCTTGAAGCCCTCCCATATCGTCAAGGCATGCATCTAGTGAAACCATGTCAAATTTCAATGAATATATGAACATTTTGAGAACATTTCAACGTTGGCCTCATTAATTGGTCCCTTTGCGGGGTCGATGAGAATCAACACTTATTCTAGTAATCAACACTGGTCATGTGCCTATATCTAATTCGTCTTCTCTTTGGTCACCTTTTCCTTTTTAGTTCTCACACGACCATGTCTTCTTTGAACCCTTTTCATGACCTAACCTCGATAAATATTTATGGACTATATCACAAGTTTGTCAAAGCACATTAATACTCGATAGACAAGAAATCGAAAAATTGCACAAGATACGTCGGTTATTTGATCTTATCTTTGATTTTTTCTCTCATCTAATCTATTGACCATATTCCACTTATTGGCCACCTAGTTACATACCATTCACTTATGTGGGTATAATATGAGTAATATTTGAGTCTTGAAACCCTCCCATACCATCAAGGCATTCATCTAGTGCAACCATGTCAAATTTCAATGACTACAGGAAAAGTTTGAGAAAATTTCAATGTTGGCCCCATTAACTGGTCACTTTGCAGGGTCGAAGATAATCAACACTAGTCATGTGCCTATATCTAATTGGTCTTCTCTTTGGTCACCTTTTCCTTCTCAGTTCTCACACGACCATGTCTTCTTTGACCCCTTTTCATGACCTAACCTACATTACGAAAATATCTTCATTAATGAATTCCGGTGTTTTATAACAATTCATGCATGTGTGCATGAATTCATAATTACCGTCTCATTTCGTTTCAAGATTTATCTCTATTTCGTCATGCCTCTTTTGATCATTGTTCATGTTTTTATCACAAATCTGATTATTACTGTCATTAATTTAGTTTAGTTTGGTTTATAGGTTAATTTGGTTTGTAAATATTTGTTGATCAATTGTAAAACATTTGGAACTTTTCTCGAATAAACCTCCCATAAGTATTCAATTCTTAATATTGATTACAAAAATAATTAACATGTAGCATAGGATATCAAAAAATGAAATAAAACTTAAAAACATGTAATTAAACCACATAAAAAATTATTTAAAGAGAACAATTCATACAAATTAAAATATCTAGTTGCGTACCTCATCCAATGCAACATTTGTATCTGTTGATACTGAGAGGGGGGTGAATCAGCATCAAGTACAATTTAAAATCTCTTTCAACTTATACTTAAACCATTCAATTATATCCAATGAGAAATGAACAATAGTATAAGAGTTACACCAATACACTACAATACACCATGCACAATATATGAGAAATAATCAATAGTTATTGTTCAAGAGAAGTAATGAATTCCAAAGGTAGCTACATCTTCCAAATGAAAAGGGAGGGATAAACCTCCAAGAGGAAGATACAATCCTCCAGTATCAAGAGAGATTTGAACTCTCCATCCTTGCCCCTTCCTTCTACCCAAGAATATATGAGAGATAATAAAACTTTACATTAAATCATCACCATCATCCAATCATCACATAGAACCTGATAATGCTTCCTGAGACTTCTTCAATTTCTTCAATTCTTGGAGTAATTTGATCCTGTTGATAATATTACTCATTGTATTCTCTGAAACTCCTCCAAGTTTCACTCCTTGAATCCTCCCCAAAAAGAAGTTATAGAGAGAATGGTAGACCTTGTTCAATTCTGGTTTATTCAGGAGACCTAAATTGTAAAGAATGCCCCACGCTCAATATTTAACATCAGATTCTGAAACTCACACACACGAAACTACAGTCCGTACTCTTTCCAATGAGATTTTTCCCACATCATTTGGATTCTTTATGAAGAATTTATGATTTTTTTACCCGGAACACCTGTTTATTGACTAGCTTCAGGACTGGTCACAAACCCTATCTTCCACATAGTGTATCTCCATAATTATAGAGAATCAAGAGATGAACTTTTTACCATAGGTACCTTGATATGTCTTAGAACACATCACCAAAATACTTCATCCTCCCTTGAAATACGACCTTCTTTACTTCTGATTTCCTCTGAAATTTGACTTGTGTATCAAATGAATGTATAATGATATTTATTTATACCATTTATGTCACTTCCTTTTAACATTAGGGCTGACCTGAAAATTTCTTATTTTGTAATTATTTTCTTTAATTATATTCAGGGCCTAAATGTACTTCCTTCTTTAATTCACTTTTTCATCTTCAAAAATTCATTTCTCCTCAACCATGAGGATCCGCATGAAATGCCACATACCACCGGAAACAACATGATGTATACTACCCATCCATGGGTCTTGTATCTACATGTTCATTTTCCTTCATGTCCAAATACCTTCATCAATCTTGTAGTCCAAAACCCATGACTAGGGTTGACATCAATGACAACAACCAATCTTCCAACAATATCATCCTTCTTTTGTATCTTCTTCTTAATCATCCAACTCGACATATGTATCAACATCTAGTTCAAAAACAATGTTTAAAGGATTGATTATATCATCATTCTCATCAATGTCATTTTTGAGCATATCTTCATCGATATCATTATCAAGAAATGGCGCATTGTCTCCTACGCTTGGTTCATCTTCTCCATCTTCTTCATTCGTCGACCCATATTCTTCCTGCTCTATCTCTACATCATCTTATTCTTCAATATCATCTTCTTCATCTACAATATACTTTACTGGCCTTTCTCTTGAATCATATCTAACAACAAATGATCAATCCCTCTTACCTGGAACCTTTGAGTAAAAAACTTTCTCACATTGACTTGGAAAAACATAGCGGTCATTTTCTTTTTCAAAAATCGTTGTTTTAATCATCAGAAATCCATTGGCATGCCGAATACAATTTATTTCCTCATCATGTTCATGCATTTGTAACCTATACCATTTCACATCAAACAAAAACTAATTTGAAGGAATTAAAGTCACACTCAATTATATCATTCAAAAACCCATAATATCTATTTTCTGATTCTTGAGGATGTGTGTCGCTCCTAGAGGAAACATTAGTGACCTAAAATACTATAGTTATCCCACTATCAGAATTTTTCCTAGTTTCATCCAACTGTTTGATGCAAAATTTACGACCATTGCATCACATAGCCTTGTGGTGTTTCAACTGAAATATGTTAGACATGTAAAATATGCATTTTCACTTAATAATAAACAGATATATATAACTAGGAAAGTATAATATGAAAAAAACACACCTACTATCACATTAATATAATATAAAATAACCGAATAAAATGGGTGAATTTGCTTTCTTTTCCATCTTTCAAACAATATTCTAAATCTAGCTCCCTCTGCGTAACATTGGAATCTCCATTACAATGAGCTTCTCTAACCAATTCAGACATTTCTTTCCATAATAATCTAACCACCATGATGTTGTTTACATCTATCAATCCACACTTTCATCCAATCAATATTGTTTGCAATGTATAAATGTAGTGCATCCCAATCTTGAGCAACTGACCAATCAAAAAAATCACAATTCACCAATATTAAATATTAGTTATAACCATGGTAAATATTAATAAATGATGAAAGAATAAATATTAAATGAGTATGATCATATACACAAAAAAAATTAAAATTTATATTTATTACAAATATCCACAATTTAATTACCTCTCACTTTCTTCATTGTACCTTTCCCCAACAACTACTCCCCTTCAAATTTTTTTATGGAGTTCACATCCCAAATGCAATGCATTGCATGCATAACTTGCACTGCTAATTTAGGAAGATATTGACTAATATACACCATGGATTCATATACCATATATCCCCCCACCAAAGAACCCTCAAGACGCGCTATTGGTCTAACCAAAGCCTTCAATGATTTCAAGTGCCTCTCCACCATCCACATTGACCTTGTGTGTACAGGTCCACACAATTCAATCTCCTCAACTTGGGGTATGAGGTAGTGTTCTTGTGCATTGAAAAATGAAACAGGTAGATACTTTTCCATTTCACACATTAACCGAGGAATTTCTCTCTTCCAATAATTTATATCATCTTCATGGATTTCTTTCAATGACAACCATCTACATATCATGACATAAGAAAATAACATGTTTCAACAAAACATAATACATATTACATTACAATTAAGACACATATCATTAAGTACAACAAAAAAAATTAAAAAACTTTTTTCATATATGTTGCAACTACTTACCTCATGTATTTTCCAAGATCATATATAACTTGTTTGACATTGTTGTTGAAGTCGTTTGGGAGAGATAGAGGTAGAACATATTGTAACAATAAAAACAAATCGTTACTTGTTTTAAAAATAGAAAAAAAAATCTCAAAAAATGTATACGACCAATATATGAATATGAACACTAAAATTATTAATTACCTTAATGAAGGTATGCCAATCATGTGTTTTTACCCCACCAAATCCACCTTTCTTCCTTAAGATATTCTTTATGTTTGAACACAAACCTGTGAGAAATTTAATTCTTTGAATGACTTATTTTACACCATTGCTTTGCTACTCTGTTAATAACCATGGAAGGTTATTTTGGTCTCCATCTCTATTTTATCGGATCACACTTTGCATTGCATGATTGGCTTCCTGAATGTCATTACAAATTTTGACAATTTTTTCTTTATCCCTCCTACCATCTATGATTCCCCATAATGTTTCTGTCACATTCTTCCTGATATGTATTGTATCAAACAAATGAAGTATTTTTAGGTCCTCATAGTAAGTAAATCTCATGAATTGAGTGGGATAACATTTCATTCCTTGTGGAAGCCCATTATTACTACCTTCATGATGACAACATTGATGAAGCATAAAAAAAATCAGAACATTATTTATGATCAAATGTGGTAAAATAAATTGAATAATTAAAATAAATTTCAAAACATGATTCCATTTACGATACATAAACACAATGCATACCTCGAGTATTAATTCTGTCATATGCCAACTTCCATAGGCGAGGTGTCATTCTTTGTGGTTTTAGTCTAGTATCTTGTTTCCCATTGAAAAGATCTTTTTCAGTAGTATGATACTTATGGTTCTTAGAGAGGAAGTGTCTATACTCATCAAACACCTCCTTTCCTAAACTTTTTGATCGACGAGATTTCATCGTAGGACCACAAACTAGACATGAAAATCTACCCTTTGTTTGAAGACCTGCAACAGATGGATTAATGTGAATTATTAATATATGAAAGGATTATGTAAACAACATGCATGATATATTCAATTAATTATATATTATTCAAGCATGCAATATGGAACATTACATACCAAAAAAATGTGTTAGTCCCGAGCCATCATGAATTGTCCATAAAATTATTCCACGACATTGAAATCTCTTCTTCCTAATTGGTTTACAGATGTCATACATAGTGATTCCCTCCCATAACTTTAGTATCTCGCCGATAAGAGGCTCGATATACACATTAATATCTTTAACTTGGTACTTACCTAATTTTTTTAAATTACATGAAATTACTACCATGGTATGTATATATACGTAAATAAATAAATAAATAAAATAAATTATACAAAATAATAGACAAATGAAAAATTTGCATTCGAAAAATTAATGTAAACAAATACCTGGAAAAATCATTGTCAACATTATGTGCTCCCTCTTTGTTGAAATCTAAGGAGGAATGTTATTGTTGATAACAAAATTAGGCCACATTGAGTAAATAGACCGAATCTCTCCAAATGGACTAACACTGTTAGTTGCCAATGAAAGCCTAACATTACAAGGTTCATCTCTAAATTCTGGCCATTTTGCATCAATTTCCCTAAATGTATTACCATCTGCAGGCATTCAAAGAACACCATCTTAAATTATCTTTCATGTATGGTAATCCATAAATTGTGCTATACTTTAGCACCTAAAAAATTGTTGCAAACATGGAATTATGGGAATATGTCGGAGAACCTTTTGAGGCACTATTTTTGTTACTCAATCGGTTCAATATCTACTGATACCACATACCGAGAATTTTGTTTTCGATGGATGTTGTCCATAATATATAATATTATAATCAGGACATGCATCTATACTTTGATACTCCATTCTAATGTATTTCATAATGGCATGTAAATCTCTATATGTGCGAGGTAAAATATTTGATGAGGGTAACAAAAATTCAACTATCAATCTAAAACATAAAAAATAACTAGTTAATGTAAAGAATAGTAATTGTAAATATTTCATTTTTATTTTACACATTAATTAATGCTAAAAAAAGGGGGGAAAGTCAACCTTTATGTAGATGTGATGAGACATATTACAAACCTTACGATCTGTGTCATACAAGTGTTCGACAAATGATTCATAAACTTTAAGTTCACCAACAACAATGTAGTGGAGAGAATATTTTCTCTTGACCCTTTATAAAGTCATTTATTTTCCTTTTCAATTAGAGGTTCATCATAAATACCATCACTATTTTCCCCATAATCCTCATCTCGATGACCAAATAAGTCTTGGATCATTTGATTTGTCTCATCATCTTGAACTATGTTATTATTGTCATCTACTTCCATTGGATCATTAACTTGATATTCATTATCTGCTTCATGTTCCTCATCTTGTACAACATCATTTCTACTACTACTTAGTGCTTTCTGCAGAAAGTTAGGGGGAAACTCTGAATTTATAATTACAAACAATCATGCAAAATTAGTGCATGTATAAAACAATATAAAAGTTTGAGAATACAATCAATATTAAAACATATATATATATATATATATATATATATATATATATATATATATATATATAGATAGATAGATAGATAGATAGATAGATAGATAGATAGATAGATAGATAGATAGATACAATATTCATTTGATCCCTCGTCCATGTGCCCATATTTTCTACAATGTTTTTTAGATGTTGCTATTAAAAATCTTTTGGGACATCTAGTATGAGATAGATAGATAGATAGATAGATACAATATTCATTTGATCCCTCGTCCATGTGCCCATATTTTCTACAATGTTTTTTAGATGTTTCTATTAAAAATCTTTTGGGACATCTAGTATGACAATTTTTGCAAGTGAAATAACATTTACCATCACCTTTTTCACCCTCTTTATTTTTTTTCCCACCTCTAATGTTTTCTTTCATTCTTCCCCACAGACATATACTGATGATTATCTTATAAAATTGAGTGGTGTGTAAGAGAATATCTATTATATTTTTCTATTATAACATATGAAGAAAAACATGTTTTTTGTTCTACAATAAGACCTTATACCATTTTGCACCGTCATTGTTATAGAAAACTTGTCGCAACATCCGTAAAATGCAACATATTTATAGATTTTATAACGTTGCAATTACGACGACATTTGACCAAGTCAATGTTGACTTTGTCAAATAGTGGGTGACTGTTAGGGGCGAAAGGACCTAGTGTACACACCGTCGGAAGAGTGACGGAAATTTGATTTCATCGCAAGAGAGATGACCTTCAGAAGACGTCACTCTTGCAACGATGTGAAAAGTATGTCACACGTGTGACAATATTGAGTAGGATGGAGAAAAAAACTTAAAATTTCCTCTATTTTTCAACAATATGGCCAATTTTGTCCATAACGTCACAAGTCGATTGTCATAATTTTTCCAATATGTAGTAGTGACTTCACTAGAAAATTTTCGCAGGTGTTGTTTAAAACATAGGGTACCCAGTTGAAAATGAACACTACATATCACACCCAAATAGATGGTCAAACTGAAGTGGTCAACAAGTTCTTAGAAACCTATTTGAGATGTTTTTCCTATGAAAAAACACACCAACAAGCAATGGCTTCCCCTTGGAGAATGGTGGGACAATAACTATTATCACAGAGCTACCAAAATGATCCCATATGAAGTTTTTTATGGCCAAAATCCATTTTCAATCACTTCATATTTACTAGGCACCTTCATGGTTCAGGAAGTGGATCACACATTTCACACTGGAGAATCCATTCTCCACATACTAAAGGAGAATTTGGTTATGCCTCAAAATAGAATGAAGTAATAGGTAGACCAATATTTCTCTAGACATTCTTTTGCAGTAGCGGATCAGGTGTTTCTTCACCTTCAACCCTATAAACATACATCACTCAATAAAAAAAACACCTCATAAATTAGAACCAAAGTTATATGGACCCTATGAGATCATCCAACACATTGGACAAGTAGTCTACAAATTCTCTCTTCCATCCCACTCCACGATTCATCTAGTACTTCATGTGTCTTGTTTAAGGAAGTTCATGGGACCAAAGTGCAAGGTGAAAACCAACTTACCAAAACTTGATGAAGAAGGCTCCATTTGGTTTCAACCGGAAGGAGTATTGATACTAGAGTGTGTCAATTGCACCAATGCACAATCAATGAAGTACTAACCTAGTGGAAAGACATGTCACCTAAAGATGCCACATGGGAACTAGCCATGATTCTATGGAAATTTCCTCATCTTTGGCCTTGAGGACCACCCTTATTTCGAGGGGGGCGAACATGTTAGGGTCCTACCCTAACCTCCCTACTTTAGGATACCTAGGAGTTAGTTAAGTGTTATATGAAACCATCCTCTTTGAATAAGTCTCATTAAATAGTAGTGGATAGTTATTGAATATAAAGGGTCCACTTTATAAGACCCAATAGGAAGTTGACACCCATTAGTGATGAGACCACAAGTGGTTATGGTTTTCTCTATTGAAAAGATATTTAAAGAGATAGAAGGCTATGAAAAGTTTGTCTTGTGTTTTTTTAATGAAAAGTTTCTAATTATCATAATTCAAGGGTATCTTGTACATCTTTCATATTATGATCTTTTGTATCTATTTATTTCATTTACATTCTCTATATACTTGGTTGTGTTTCAAGTTTAATTGTCAATTAACACTACAAACACATTGTATTATTATAGTAATATCTTCTAAGAAACAAAATTGAAAACAAAAACATCATTAATTTCCAAATGTATTACCTTTCATTAATCTCCTTAATGTTAAAAGGAATTTAATTTGACGAGGTTTAGTAGTTGGACAACTAATACAAAGGGATATGATGATTGAATGTATCTTATCCATACACTCCTTTGATCTCCTTCCATTTTCAATTTATAGGAATTTGTATACATTAAACTTTAAAAAATCAATTATTCATGTGGACTTCTAAGCTATAAAATAGCAATCTTAAAATTATATATTTTAAAGCTTGGATATGACAACTAACTTGTTTCTACTTGTAGACATTAATATTTTGCAAATCATTTTAAAAGTAGAATAATTACACATTAATTTTATTATCCTTATTGTAGTTAATAGCTCATTGATTCGATATCAACTCAACTTTGATAAACCCTCATCCTTACTACAATATTACAAGTTTAAACCTTAATCCTTATTATGTGTGTTTCAATTCTTTTATTATCAACTAAATAATTATGATTAAGTTTAAGTATATTTTAAGTAAAATATATGTTAACTTTTCCTATGAATATTTTCATTTTCCTTTTTCTATTCATTGTTATTGTCCATTGTCAATTAATCTATAATAAACTCCATTTAATCTATAACAAGTTTAATTGAATTCCTATAACTACTGTTGGATTACTGAGAGGGGGAGTGAATCAATAATAGAGCAATTCAATCCTTTTTAACCACAATATGCAAGTGTTATATCAATGTAGCATTATCATCCAATAGTTGCAGAGTAAATAAACAATGAACAAATGAGCAATCATACACATACATAGTACACCAATGTTTTTACGTGGAAACCCAAAGCGGGAGAAAACCACGTAATGTTTTTCTTATATGTCTTTAAGAATTACATTCATTGGAAGCACCAACTTCCTTTGTTTTCCAGCTGCAAGTGGAAGGAGGCTCCAACCCCCTAATTTCTCAGGATACAATCTGAGGGAAGATCCAACTCCCCAATTCTTTGGCTACAACCAGAAGGAGGTTGCAACCCCCTATGTTCTCCATCTACAACCACCTATCATTTCCCCATCCAACTGCCCTGAAATATAAATTTCAAATGTAGAAAACCTGTCACTGTCACTGAATCAACCACTTCCACTATCAACTTGTCACTGTCAACCTATAAGAATAACATGTAACAACATGTACCAATCAACCTGCACCAAACAACCTATACCAATAACCTGAACCAACATGTACCATGCATCAAC
>ML777341.1:1300440-1330821 GCA_009831015.1 Picea engelmannii | reverse complement strand
TTGTGGTGATGACTTGTTGATGATATATTGCTGATATATGTTGCTGATATGTGCTCACATCTAACTGGTTATAAATGACAACAATGGGTAATGAATAAATGTTTAATGCTAATTGATGAGTTTTTGTGCAAGAGGGCAGTTTTTGGAAAAAGAGCCCCACACTCATTCACCCCCCCTCTAAGTGTGGTAGGTGTGTCCAACACCAACATCATCAACTATACACCTCATGTATGTGCCAACTCATCAACTACTTGTCTCAACCATGTACCCAACATGTACCTCAACCAAAATCCCTCATCAATTTCATCATCCAGATATGATTTGTAACTCTATAATAGACCTGGTGTATAATATCACATACCTGCAAACCTTCCTTAACATTAACAACAAGAGACTAGCGTTTTCATCAATCTTTACTTAAGTCTCACATGACTAATTTTGGATTAGTCAACAATGCTAACTTGAAATAATCATAACTATGTACCTGTAATGAATAAATATCTAAAAATGGTACACAATGTTCTTCAGTTTCTTTTATGCAATTCCTCCAGACTTCACTACTTGGAACCTCTTAGAAAAGGAGTTATATAAAAAATGGCATACCTTGTGTGAATTCTGGCTTATACTAGAGAGAGAACTTGTAGAGCATGCCCCACATGGAATATTTTTTTTATGGATATGAAAATTGCACAAAGAATACTACAGAATTTACACTAACCAATACATTTGGTCTCACTAAATTTGGATCTATTATGAATAAGTTATGATGTTTTTACCCGAAACACCTATTTTAGACTAGTTTCAGGACTAGGCACAAACCCTATTTTCCATGGTGTGTGTTGGCACAGGGGAAGACCCGTGCTTCAACTCTAACAACACACCAACAAACCATAACTACTGGCCCTTTAGAAAACACTTGCAAAACAGATGAATTCTCACCCAAAGTAGCAATAGGGGGTTGCAGGACACTGGTGTCTATAACCAGGGGAAATGCAAAATGGTTCCAGAACAATAATGCAATATAATCAATGGATTCTTAACCATATTATGTTTACCTTCATGAAGTTAGATATATCTCATTATCTTCAATAGGAACAATAACAATGCATAAGAGTATAACAGATAGAAAGTAGCACAACATCAACCACAAATAAAAACAAGATTTGTGTGGTTCACCCTCCCCCTAAGGCTACATCCACAAAAATGTGTTTCTTGATATATTAGATGAAAACATACAGTTCTATATGTGCACTTAGCTGCAGATCCTTCTCTCTCTCTCCTCTTTAACTCCCCTCCTTGCGCACCCAACTACAGGGTTGATCTTTGCACCCAATTGAAGATCCAGAATACAAAAATGCCAAACACTTCTATCTCTCAATATTTCTATTACCAACAACAACAAAAAACAACAACCAACCCTCTCAACTCTTCTATACCCTTATGTATACATTTCATGACTCTTAGACAACCTTAGACCTAAGCCTAGGTGTCAAAACCCTAGATCCAAATCCCTAGGTGCCAAAACCCTAGATTCGAAAACCCTAGGTGCCAAAACTCTAGGTCCACATAACTTGTATTTTAAGGGCTTCACCAACTTGTTCTTCCTTCTTCTCCATGAGGTGCTCCAAAGCACCTATTAGTGTCTTCTTCCACTTGCTGACCTCTCCATGATTCATCTTCCCTGCAGCTTTGTCTTCCTAGATATTTTCTTCCAACAACTTGCTTTCCCTTACTTTGCTCCTTATTTTCTACTTCTTTAACCACTTCTCCCTTTCCTCGGTTGGTGCACCTTCCACGCACTTCGTACTTTGTCTTTCTTCTTCCTTAATCTTCATTGACTTCCTTAATACATAACCAAGGGCCAACAGTGTGTAACTCCAAAAATACAAAGACCCACAAGCTGAAATTTGTATCACAACTACTTGAATATGTTTCCTCAATGGCCTCCCAATTTCACTGTTTGAATCATTCTAGAAAAATAGTTATTGAGAAAATGGTGAGATGACCTGTAAATAACATACCTTAGAAAGCATCATCAAAATAATTTATCCTCCCTTGAATTTTGGCCTTCTTTACTTCACCTTCCCTCTAAAATTCAGCTTAGATATCCTTTGGTTACCTTAGTCACCTATAGATATTCAATATTCTCAAGTGTGATTAAAATGAGAGAGCCTTTCCTCTTATTTATACTTTCATGTATCTTCCTCAAGGGGTTACCTTTTAACCATCTTAACCCACTTTCCTTATTTTAGGGTTAACCCACTTCTAACCACTTGTCAACTTAGTAATTTCTCCATTAACTTTATTATTTAAATAATTTGTTTTGTATTCACTTTGATGTATAGTACACTCATCAATTCACTTTATTATTTACCTTCTAAAATCTCTTAAACCACTTTGACTACTTTGACCTTTTGGGGCTTCTAGATGACTCATGAGGGTTCTCCAACTTCACATGGCCATAACTCTCTAACCATGAGGAGTTATGTGATGTTCCACATATCACGGGAAATGGCATGCCATGTACTATCCATATAGAATAATCTTACCTTCAAATATATCAAAACGCATACCATTATCCATAAAACAAACTTGGGTCTATTACCCAAACCTTTCTCCAACTTCACGTGGCCATAAATCTCTAACCGTGAGGATTTATGTGAAATTCCACATACCACCGGAAATGGCATGACATGTGCTATCCATATGGAATAGTATTTCCTACAAATATATAAAAAATCATATCATTATACATCAAACAAACTTGGGTCCATTACCCAAACCATATTTCTACTGGAATTCGCTACCAGACTTTCTTCAAGGGTTGACATCAATAAAAACCAACCCAATTAATCAGAAATCTCCCCCTGTGGAATTGATGGAAACACTTTGATGCAATACTGAAGTCATTTCATTCATGCTCCCCCTTTACCTTTACCTTTGCATTTACTTTTTCATCTGATAAATCTCTCCCCCTTTGTCATCAATGGGAAAGGTATCTTTCCATCCGGGGTTGCTCCCCCTAACTGAATTGTCCTTAGGGATGGTCCCCCTGAATTAAATCTTCCTGAAAATGATTTTCCAACTAGAACCGTCCTCTTTATGGTGATTCCTCATGTATATCTAAGACATATAATATAAGAATTCAAAAACATTCATTTTGGAGTATAAATTACTTCGAGTCTTTAGCGAAGATACTCAAAGGCTTCTCTTGGAAGCGGTTTTGTAAAGATGTATTCCACTTTTTATTTTGTGCCCACATATTCAACTATGATGTTCTTCTTTGCAACCTGTTCTCATAGAAAGTGATACTTTATTGGAATGTGCTTCTTCTTGGAGTGCATGATTGGGTTCTTTGAGATATTGGTGGCACTTTTATTATCAAAATAAATTGGAATGGGATCATCATACCCAACCTGTATATCTTTCAGAGTTTGTTTAATCCATAGAACCTATGTACAACATTCTTTTGCTGACATATACTCTTCCTCGGCTGTAGATAAGGATATTGATGATTGTTTCCTGCTTAACCATGATACTAAACACTCACCCAAGTAGAACGTTGCTCCACTGGTGCTTTGTCGATCATCAATGCAACATGCCCAATTTGCAACTGTGTAGGAAATAAGTGATAGATCATTTCCTTTTGGATAATGTTGGTCCTAAGGTCTACACCTGACTGCTAAAGGGAAAAGATAGGCCACCTATCAGTTTTGGAATGATTTTTCCTTAACAAGTTGGTTTTTTTGGTAAGCTTAAGGACAAGTTTTCAAATATGGTGCTATGGTAGGACAAGCCACACGATGTAAAAGTAGGTTCTCTGTTACTAATGCTATGGATATTAAATGAAAATTGGGGGTATGAGAAGACAAACACAGAAAATAACAGCAAGCAATGCAATGAATCACTTGTTGTGTGAAAACTAAGACCTAAAATAATATCTTAAGACTTAGACAAACATCTAGATGCAAATCATTCAATAGGTTGCAAAATAATGGATCTTTCGTTGAACAATAGTTTTATAATAGGTTGAATAATCATAAAAAGAAAAACTAAAACAATAGTTGTCGGAATAAGGAAATGTACATCGCACACCTAACAAAATCTGCATTTAAGATAAGAATCAACACATAAAGATTTGAGTAAGAGAACACAATTGTCATCAACATATATTCACTAGGTAGAAAAATTTACAATTAACCAAGCAAGTCCAATCCCTCTGTTGCTTCTACTTTCCTTCCAAAAACTCCCAAACCCTAAAACAAACAAAAGAATGCATATTTAACAGATTTGCAGAGGTTCTCGTTTGTATGGGATTGAGACCTAACTCTAGATAATTGTTTGTAGAACAAACTATTACTTTAACTAAAACATTTCATGGAGTACAACATGTATACTTCCTACTGGACTTAATCAACAGAGTGGGTCTTATCACACACAGAAGACCACTTATTAATTTAATCTAAAATGATTCTAGATTTAATTAATAAAAAACTGTTATTTTCTCTAAGACTAAACTGATGCATGCGCTAGATGAACTGTAATTGGCAGAAAAACTAGGAGTGATAGAACAAAGTTCTGTATTGAGCCCTGGCATGCCCATGAGTTGTTTGATGCTTCTGGAGGGTAATTGGTTGTATGGGAAGATCTTCACTTGATCTGCTTCTTCACTAAACTTCTAGAGCGATTTGTAACTGAGACCGAGACATAACCCTTTGTCTGTGTATGAGCTCTCGACTGTTAAGTGCACTTCGTTTCAAATCGTCAGTTGCCATCCGTACTTTCAAAAATATTTGTTGGAAAGGTCGTCATCCCAGTGGTCGTGGAAAGAGACATGGATTCAAGAATCCAATAGGGTATTATATGAGCAGATGTGGATTATGTGGAGGTGAGCAGAGGTGGAAGACGGGTGTAATGTAGTGAGAGGTGGGAGAGATATGCAGAGGTGATGGGGGTGTGAGTGGAGGATAGGCGATGCGTGGTGAGAGGGGCGTTATCGAGATTTAATCTGGTAGGATTCCAAAGGGGGGGTAGGAAGTAAGTGGATTAGAGAGGGGGGTTCTGAAACCATGAGGAGGCACCACGTTAGGTGGGCCTGAGTTTGGGGAAACCACCATTCTGGACCCCCCCACCCCATCGTTAAAGGTATAACAATCAAGGGGGAGGGGTCCGAAATAATGTGAGGACCATCGATCTAGGAGATGGAGAAACTATCGATGGTGTTTAGCACTGGAGTTAGGAGCTCCATAAAAAAACACCTTTTTGTCATGTATTTGAAGTCCTGAATGCCACAGAACCATTGATCTGGATGAGGAGGCCAGGTATTCACCGTTGAATATCAATCCTATCACTTGCACATGTTTAGAGCCCAAATGGCCTGTTTTGATTGGCTAATAGTTCTGTTGACTCTTACTGAGTTTTCCATTGGAGGGTGGATTTATCTAGCCATCTCCTGCGCACACAAAAACTAGGTGGAACTGATGGATGCTCAGTTAGTGACTACTTATGATGATGAGTATTCCAAATTCAAACTAGATCATTTGACCCTCACTCAAGAAACACAACGATGGTGAAAATACACAAAGCCAAACGAGGGCCATGAAAAAAATAAAAATGGGGAATAGGCTAAGAAAGCAACAACAAAGCTAACATTTGATGGATGGATAGGGTGAGAGATAGAAGAGGGAAAGGGTGCATACCTAGGTAACAACATTGTATCCAACTGGGGATAGCTCCTCCCTATGAGGTGTTGAGAAGTGTATATCGGTGCCTTAGGATTAAACAACTTCTCTTACCTTCCATTACTTACCTCTATTTTTGTCTACCAACCCTGTGTATCTGTTAATGTGCCTCAACCATGCATTTTATTGAACTGGAAACTGAAACTATGACCCAATGTCCTTTTTGGGCTATGGAGTCTTTATTCACACACAACTAACTAATCAAAATAAATAATAAAAGGAAAGCATATATGGTACAAGAGGAACCTTCCCTTATCCTTAAACAAAGTAGTGTTTCAGGAAGTTCCCATTTACTGGGCCTCCAAAGATCTCTGCATTGTCTAGATTGTGTAAGATAAACGTATTATTGTCCAGAGATTCAATTTCCTTAAAAGGAACAAACCTGAGGTTGTCAAATTTACCATGCTTGGACTTGTCATCCATTCTGGAATCCCACATTAATACCAGGTCAACTTTTTTAAAGATCTCCTTCTTGGTTTTCTTGTCAAAGATTTATTTGAACTTGCTATGGTATTCTTCTTCCCTCTAATCCAATTCTTCTCTTATTTGTTGAACTTCTACAATCTGGAAGATTCTACTTTGGATGTTATTGGGCTCCTCAATATCTTCTTGTAAGAAATTTAGAATTGCTATACCAAGCAGAGTGGGAAAAACAATGTCTATGCCATAAAAAAGATGAAATGGTGAGGTTCCCAAAGATCTCTTGGTGCTGATTCAATCATCCCACAAAGAATACTTGAGTTTAGAGTCCCAGGATTTCTTGTTTTCAATCAACAACTTCTTGATAATCATAATGAGATTTTTATTTGATGATTCTGCTAGGCCATTTCCCTGAGGGTAATAGGGTGTGGAATGTGTCAAGGAAATGTTATTACTTCCATAGAAGTCAATCATGGCTTTAGACTTGAATTCTTGGGCATTGTCTATTACTAGCTTGTTGGGGAAACCAAATCTGGAAAAAATATTAGTTTCTAGGAAATTCATGATTACCTTGTTAGTGGAATTCTTGGTGGGCACAACCTCAATCCACTTGGTGAAGTAGTTGGTGGTAGTGAGGATCCACTTGTGGTGTCCACTGGAGGGTGGATTTATCTCTCCTATGAAGTCTAACCCCCATTTCTAAAATGGACCACTGGCAATGATAGGTTTTAGGGGTAGTGATAGTAACTTCTGTTTTCCTGCAAATATTTGACACTCATTGCAGGCCCTGACAATAGAAAATACATTAGAGAAAAGGGTGGGCCAGTATTACCCTGTCCTTAGGATCTTGAGAGATGTGGCCTTCTAATGTTGGTGCCCTCCACATACTCCTATATGCATTTTTGTTGTGACTTATTTGGCTTCATTTTCATCCAGGCATTTTAATATGATGCCAGCAGGATCCCTCCATTACAAGCTCTGGCTTGAAATGTATAATTTGATATCCTTCAACTTCAGAGACCTGGCCTTTGTCTTATTCACATCTGGTAGACATTCAAAATGCTTCAGAAAATAAATGATGTATTTATACCAAGGTGAAGAGGATTAGTTTTCAAATACCTGCAAGTTGTCTTGTTCAGGCTATATGATGGGTGTGTTTTATTGGGTGAAGATTTGATGCAATTCTATCACCTTACAGTTTGATTCTGACAACAACTTGGAATGTCCTTGTCCCTTGATCATCTTGGTGGGTTTTAAGTGCAGGTCATACTCCAATAGTTTGACAATCCACTTCCCTCTTTTTCCCTCACTGCTTGGCTGGACCAAAATCTCTTTGACACTACTACTAAGAACAAAGGCTGTTATGATAGACTGTAACACATAAACCCTAAAGGGTTTGAGTGATTTGACCAGTGCATAAGCATGTTTCTCTAATATATCGTACTTCAGTTCAGCATCTCGGAGGGCTCTCCTAAAAAAGGTTATGGGTTGTTCATTCCCTTCTTCATTTTTCTGCAGTAGCACAACAATAATGGTCTCCTCTGAGGCAAAGGATAAGATGAAGAAATATTTGGTATAGTCAAGGCTGGCTAATATAAGGGCTTCAACTAAAGCTTGCTTGATCCTTTGGAATGTTGATTTTTCCTCTAGTGACCATTTTATCAAAGCATATTTCTTCAACATGTTAGTGATAGGATTTAGAATTTCATGAAAATTTGGCACTAAACATCTGAGGAAGTTTATATTACCAATAAAAGATTGAAGAGTTGTTTTATTTCTGGGGATCTCAATCTCTTGAATGGAACAAACCCTCTTTGGATCAATTTTTATACCTCCTGCTGATATAATGTGGCCCAAGAGTTTTCCTTCTCGCATGGAAAAGTGGGACTTCCTAGGATTCAGAGATATTCCATATCTCTTGTATTTCTTGAAAACCTTCTCCAAATGCTGCAATTGTTCATCATCAGACTTGGAGAAAATGGTGATGTCATCCAAGTATATAACCATAAAATTGTCTTTTTCCTCCATGAAATCTATGTCCATGGCCCTCTCAAAAGTGGCCCCTGTGTTCATCATCCCAAAGGGAATCTTGTCATACATGAATGTTCCCCACGGGGTGGTGAATGTTGTTTTTTATTTATCCTCTTCGCACACTGCTATCTGGTTGTAACCAGAGTATCCATCTAACAAGGAAATTTTGTGTGCACCTACCATTGTCTGTAAAATATGATCCATCTTAGGGAGGGGGTAATTTTCCTTTAGAGAACACTTTTTGACATTTCTGAAATCAACACACACGCGTATATCCCCATTTTTCTTCCTTATAGGTACTAAGTTGGCCACCTAGTTTGAGTACCTCAATGGTACAATAATCTTGGCATCCAACATTATTTTCAACTCTTTCTCAATTATGGACATTAACATGGAATTAAATTGACGAATCTTCTGTCTGAATGGCTTGGAGCCATCCTTTAGCGGGATCTTGTGTTGGATGATGTTGGTTTCAAATGTCTTCAAATCTTCATAGAACCATGCAAAAATATCAACAAACTCTTTTATGAGATTGACATACCTTCCCTTTTGTTCTGCAGCTATTTCTTTGGAAAACTTGATGATCTTGGGATTCTTAGTGGTCCCAATATTTCAATTTGTTATCTCTTCTTCCTGATCCTTCATGGAAGCTCCTTTGTAAACATCATTACTGTAAAAAATCTTTCCAATGACACTAGTCCCCTTGGAATGTGAATGGTTTTATTCTCCACAATATCATGACCAGCTATTTTCTTCAGCAGATGAGATGTTTGTTGATCTTTTGATTCCTCGTTTTCACCTTCTTGACTTTTTTTTATCAATTGAGATATTAGAGAATTCATCAATGGTGTGTAGAAACCTATGTAGCTCTAGATCATCACTGAAGACTTACCAGTGCTTTATGTTTTCTGGTATGGTTGTTCTATGCCTGATCTGCACTTGATATTTAATATTTGAGCCAATGGGAGGCCTGAAAGTGCTGGCAGCTAAGGCTAGAGAATATGCCTTTTGATTCTTCTCTCTGGGAATGAACGAAATGTTAAATGCTAGAAATAAGTCATCGATCAGATCCCATACCTCATTTCTATATTTCTTGAGCCTCAGTGTCTTAGCTTGATAGATGTTCCTCACTTGATTGATGACCAACTCAGAATCACCAAAAACTGCTAGACAGTCGATGACCATGTCTTTGGAAGCCCTCAATCCCAGCACCAGAGCTTCATAGTCAGCTGTATTATTTGTAGTTTCAAACTCTAGCTTATAAGAGAATGTGATTACCTCTTCAGAAGGGGAAATGAGGAGTATATCTTCACCATATCCTTCCTTTGATGAAGATCCTTCGAAATACATAATCCATACTTTATTTTTCTGACCTTTCGGTGGTTGGTCTCTACGTTGTCTAACTGATATTTTAGGTTGATCATCATTTAAATGAAAAAGAGATGATTTGATCTCATCCTCAAGAGCATAAATTCGGTTATTTCTTGGGTTCTGATGGTCACTGACAATGTAGGCCAACCTGAGCTCTCTGTATATCCTCCTGTGTTCTACTCCAAACACAGGGATGGTGGCATAAGTGAGGTCCATTTGCAATGATCCGCCAACCTTATTAGCCCAAGTTCTGGATAAGAGCATACCAAAATTTGGGGGAATGTCAGCCACCACAATGTCCATCACTACACTCTTCATGGGTAACTGTACCAAAGAAACCACCATATCCTTTATCAGTCCCAAACATTTTACTTTCTTAGAATCAAAGGAGTACAGGTCTTGGTAAGGTTTGGTGATCTCCAGACCTAGTTCCTCCATAACAACTTTGGGCATAACATTGTGTGAGGCTCCTAAGTCCATAAGACAGTTATGCAGGATCTTGTCATGAAAATTTAAAGATATGTCGAATGGTGGAGAAGCATCAGAGCCATCCTCAATGTGTGGACCCCCTGTAATGGTTGGGTTTTCATCCTGCAAACTAATTACATTAGAAGATACACCAAGACTGGTTGGCTGCATAAATTCCATGATATATTTTTTGAAAGGTTAATTATTCATCAATTATGTCAAAGGAACAAGGATATTGATCTTGCTCAACTCATGTTCTAGGTTGAAAGAGGCTGGTGGCCTATTAGCTTCCTTTATTTTTGGGGTTGCATGTTTATAAGAGGGAGCTAAGTTTTAGATGACATTCCTTTACTTGGATTTGGCTTGGGAGGATCTTCAACTTGTTTCTTTTTATCAGAGGTAATGGCTTTGGGAGCCTTTGGTCTCGTCCTCAAATCATATTTCTTCTTGGGTTGTCCTTGAATGACTCCCTCTTCCCCTGTCTGATTATCAAACGGATTTGACAATTGTGCTACCTCATATTATTGTTGTGTTAAGTGGCTGGTATAATAATCTCTTTCATTGAAAATCACAACAGTATCATCCAAAACATCATTGTCTGCATCCATCTCCTCAATCTGATTTTTTTGAAAAGGAGGCACTACCCTTTGATCATCAACATTTCTCCTTTCTCTCTGCATGATTTGAGGGGCATCATTAGGTCTTATGAACTGATTTTGATTTCTATTTCTAGCCCCTTAAAAATCCATGTTTGGTTGTTTAGATTCCCATTTCATCTTAGCTATTTCAGATGTCAGATCCTTCAAAGTTTTGGTCATTTCATCAATTTTGGGATCAAATGTGGTTGGGTTAGAGGAGGTAGGGGAACCCTCTCTCTGTTTCTTCTTATATTTATCAAATATGGTCTTTAATCTGTCTGATGCCAATATATTAGATTCGACCTCAATGGTTGCTTCGTGCATGGACAACAATGTGGTGGATCTTCTCTCTCTCAGCAGGAGGGAGAACCTTGCATCAAATGCATTAGAATAAGTGATCTTGGTTGAGGCTTCAGTTGGTTTGATCTGATCTGGGATTATACCATACATCTTATTGAATCTTTTGGTGAAATCTGAAATATATTCACCATTGTTTATCTTTAGGGCCCCAAACTCAGTGATGTAGTAGAGATAATCTCCCTTATCTCCCCATTTTTTTATGAAAGTTTCATCCAATGCCTCAATATCTTTAATGGAGGCTGGAGGAAGACCCCTGAACCATTTCTTGACTTCCCCATCCAGACTCTATACAAACAACCTCATCCACACATCTGCATAATCAATGTTAAAGTTGTCTGCAAAGTTATAGAAGGCTACCATATGTTCCTCAGCAGTTACCTCACCTCCCCCATTATATCTTGGTAAATATTTCATGTAATCTATGGTTGGGAGTGCATGTAAGCCTACAGGAAGCACTAGGGGTGCATATATTGCAACAATTATGACATCCATCCTGTTAACAAATATGGATTGAATAATAGGAATCTGAAGATTTATGGGAGATACAGGGGTGGATGCAGAACTAGATGATGAGGTATAATTAGGAGTTGGATATGTCTGAGCTTCTTTTGAATTATGATTCTCAGGGCTAGCAAATTCAAAATGCTTGTGATTGTGATTAGACATAGACTCTTTGTGTGCATATTTACCCTTGAGGGGGGAGGTATATCTCTGAGCTAGGGTGGATTTTATTAGTTTCCTTTCTAGCTAAGAGGTTGTTGTGTTATTCTTAGGGTTAGAATGAGCCTTCTCGGTTTTTATATTTTCATATTTGGATCTGTTGAATCCTTTTCTAGGTGCTAGTATTTCTTTCTTAAATGTTACTCAGTGGAGTTGCCAGGTGAAATATGGAAGTTTGTTTGTGTCTGATCTTTGTTCACCATAAAAGGTCAGAGATAATCAATGTTGTTCTCCCAGGGAAATATATTTTGTTACTCAGTTCCCTGGAAACGACGCCAAAATATGTTGGTCATAAGGTCTGTACTTGAATGCTAAATAACAAAGCTAGGCCACCTATCGGTTTTGGAATGATTGCTCCTTAAAAATTTGGTTTTGTTGGTATGCTTAAGGACAGGTTTTCAAATATGGTGCTCTAGTAGGACAGGCCACACAGTGTAAAAGTAAGTTCTCTTTTGCTAATGGTATGGGTATTAAATGACAATTGGGGGTATGAAAACACAAACACAGACAATAACAACAAGCAATGCAATGAATCACTTGCTGTGTGAAAACTAATACCTAAAATAATATCTTAAGACTTAGACAAACATCTAGATGAAAATCATTCAATAGGTTGAAAAATAGTGGATCTTTCGTTGAACAATAGTTGTATAAAAGGTTTCATAATCAGAAAAAGATAAACTAAAACAATATTTGTTAGAGTAAGGAAATGTACATCTCACACATCACAAAATATGCATTTAAGATAAGAATCAACACATAAATATTTGAGTAAGAGAACACAACTGTCATCAACATATATTGACTAGGTAGAAAACTTTACAATTAACCAAGCAGGTCCAACCCCTTTGTTGCTTCTACTTTCCTTCCCAAAACTCCCAACCCATAAAACATACAAAAGACTGCATATTTAACAGAGTTGTAGAGGTTCTCATCCGTATGGGACTGAGACCTAACTCTAGATAATTGTTTGTAGAACAAACTATTAATTTAACTAAAACATTGCATGGAGTACAACATGTATACTTCCTACTGGACTTAATCAATAGAGTGGTTCTTATCACACACAAAAAACCACTTATTAATTTAATCTAAAATGATTAGGGAGTTGATTAACTAAAAACTGCTACTGTTTCTGAGACTGAATTGATGCATGCATTGGATGAACTGTAATTGGAAGAAATCTAGGAGTGACAAAACAAAGTTCTGTATTGAGCCCTGACATGTCTGGAATTTGTTTGATGCTTCTGGACGGTAACTAACTGTATGGGCATATATTCACTTGATTTTCTTCTTCACTAAATTTTTGGAGCAATGTGTAATTGAGACCAATACATAACCCTATGTCTGTGTCTGAGCTCTCAGTCGTTAAGTGGACTTCGTTTCGACTCATAAACTGCCATCTATACTTTCAAAAATATTTACTAGAAAGGTTGTTAGTCCAGCGTTCGTGGAAGGAGACGTGGATCCAAGCATATAATAGGGGATGATATGAGTGGATGTGGATTGCATGGAGGTGGCAGAGGTGGAATACAGGTGTAATGTAGTGAGAGGTGGGAGATATGCATGGGGGAAATGGGGGTGTGAGTGGAGAAAAGATGGAGCACGGTGAGAGGGGTGGTATCAGGATGTAATCTGGTGGGATTCTAGAGAGGGGGGTAGGCAGTAAGAAGATTAGAGAGAGGGGGGTATGAAACCATGAGGAGGTGCCACGTTAGGTGGGCCCAAGTGTGGGGAAACCACCATTCCAGACCCCCCCCACCATTCCAGACCCCCCCCACCATTAAAGGTAGAATAGTCGCGGGCGGGGGGGGGGGGGGGGGGGGNTGGAATCATGTGAGGACCATCGATGGTGATTAGCATTGGAGTTAGGCGCTCCATGAAAAAAAACATTTTCGTCATGTATTTATATAGGAGGTTAGATATTCACCGTTGAAAATCGATCATGTCACTTGCATGTGTTTAGAACCCGAATGGCCTGTTTTGATTGGCTGCTAGTTCTGTTGACTCTTATTAAGTTGTCCACTAGAGGGTGGATTTATCTGGTTGTCTCATGCACACACAAAAACTAGGTGAACTTGTTGGATGCTCAGTAGTGACTACTTATGATGAAAATTATTCCAAATTCAAACCAGAACATGTAACCCTCACTCAAGAAACACAAGGATGGTGCAAATATGCAAATCCAAATGGGGGCCATGAAAAAAATAAAAATGGGGAATAGGCTAAGAAATAAACAACAAAGATGACCTTTGATGGATGGATAGGGTGAGAGATAGAAGAGGGAAGGGGTGGAGACCTAAGTAGCAACAAATACCATAATCCAAACTCTTTTGTTCCTTTGAGATATCTGAAAATCCTCTTCACTGCTAATACATGTGATTCCTTTGGTGTTGCTTGAAATCATTCCACCTGTCCAACTACCTGCATTACATATGGTCTCGATGTTTTCACATATAATAAGCTACCAAGCATTGAAATGTATTGTCTCTAGTCTGTAGACTTCGAATCATCATCTTTTCTCAACTTGCAACTGGTTTACATAGGAGTGGTAACTAGTTTGCAATCTTCCATTCCGAACCTCTTTAGCATTTCTTCGATATACTTAGTTTGAGAAATAAAAATTCCTTGGTTTCTTTGACATATCTGAAGACCCAAAAATAAGGATCGTTCTCTAGGTAATGACATTTCAAATTCATTCTACATATCCTTTGAAAATTTCTAGCTTAACTTGTCATTAGTACCTCCAAAACAATATCATCAACATAAATTTCAATTAATAAAATACTACCTTGAGTTACCTTGATGTAGAGGTTGTTGTTTGCACTTCCTTTCCATAGTTCGTAGGAATTTTTGTCATTGTTTTTTCTGAGAATTACTCTGTTTTGAATGTGAACTGTTGTATACACTGCATGTGTCCAAAAAAATCTGTCAATTTGGAATCCATTAGCATTGTTCGAGCCATTTGTTGTGTAATTATCATCCATTATGATAATGTTCCTTTGTCTCTGAACCACTCTCTGAACCAATCTATGAATCCATTCTCTTGTCCATTGTCATATATATGTCCAAACTGGCTAAGTGTTCTTACAAATCCATCTCTTTCCATACTTTACAAGACTCTACTTGCGCAACTGTCCATAATGCTGACCCATTTATCACTATACTATCATGAAGTCTTGATTAATCTATCAAACTGTACTTCTGCTAACTGACTGCTCTGAATCTATCTTCTCAAACTCTACAAGATACTCGAAGGATGGTTCTTTGGTCTTTCACAACTATCATATAGAATCCCCTTTTCTAATATTCATACTACCTAGGAGTCTCTAAGCCGAATGACTCAAAAAAAATCCTTCTTTGATGTGTATTCATCATCATCTTCATTGGTAGATTCAACATCATCTTCATTGGTAGATTCATTATCTCTCTGAGCTTTGACTTCTTTCTTTCTGTATGTGGATTCACCTTTCACTACAATTCCTGAAAGTACACTATCTTGAACCTATTCCTTATTTACCTATCCTTCCTTTCTTTCAGTTATTTTCCAAACCTTTCTATATCTGACATCTTTCTTTTTCTCTGTAGAATTATCTTCATCTCATTTTATTGTCAATCTTGCGATCTCTAGTACCAGGTCTTTGTTCACCTATTCTTCTTGTTTTATTATCCATACTTTCTTATATCTGATATCAGTGTTCTCCTTCATGGAAGTATCTATCATGCTTCTACAATCATTGGCTATGTGTCCATATTTATGACATTTGTAACACTCAATGTTACATGCGGCCACATAGGCACTTCTTGCTTGAAAATTTCTTTTATAATCCCTGCAATCTGCAACCTTATGTCCAAAATTAGTACAATAAAACGAATGACCATAAAATAAATTTGCATACCTAGGAGTGAATGATATTCTCTATGGTGTAGTCCTTCTTAATTTCTACCTTGATTGATCATGATCATGATTGAAGCTTCTTTTTGGCTTGAACACAGATGGTCTTCTTGAAGATGTATCTTCAATAGTTTTCTTAGATTCTGGTTTACCATGATTCCTTTCTTTGAGTACTTCTTCATAACTCTTTATATTTTCTTCATTCTTATTTTCTAGCAACTTGGAGTGCTTCTCTTCATTATCTGTAACTGATGTGGATGTTTTTGTCTCTTCAATGTTCTTTTTGAGCTTTACGATTTTACTTCTCAATATGACAACTTCAAACTTCTCAACCTCTTTTTCTTTATTTAATATCTGAGAATTCATGAATTCTTATGTTCTCTTCGCTTCTTCAAGATAAATTTTTAATGTGATTATTTCTTCTTCAAGTATTTTATCTTCTTGACCAAACTTTGACTCAAGCTAGTTTAGATCATTAGTTCTTTCCTTAAGATGATCTGTCAATATCTTCTCTCTCATTTCTACTTCTTGCTTCTGTGATGCTATGTTGGCTTCCAAAAACGGCTTTTGATATTCAAGATTTTCTTTGATCTTTCTGGCTTCTTCTAGCTGAGTTCTTAAGTTCTCGATGACCTGTTGGGATTCTTAAAAAATGTGAAAACTTTCCTTTTGTTTCATCAATTATTTCTTGAGTGACTTTTTTTCTTTGTTTTCTTCTCTTAGTTCATCTAAAGCACTAATCAATTTTTCCTCATAATTGTCTTCTTTTTCAAAAAAAAATTGTCTCATTTCCTTCATGGCATTATATTTCAAGATGTCCACATTTTTCACAATTAAAGAAAAACAACATACCTCTGTTGATTATGTACTCTTCATCTTTTGAATCTGTTTGACATGGTGAACATATTTTTTCTTGATCTTTACCTCCATATTCTTTGGCATTTTCTGAATCTGTGATGGGTGAAGAATATATGTCATGTAACTTATCCCAAATTTATTTAGTTGATAAAAAATTACCAACCTTTTCTCTTACCAGATTAGGTAATCCTTCCCAGATTAAATCCATTGCTATTTTTTTATTCTTCTTCAATTCCTTCTTGGCTGCAGTCTTTGCCCTTTTTGAACTAACATATCTTGTAACGACTGATAGCCAAATATAATGCCCTTGTGCCTGTAAAAATACTTTTGTTCTTATTCTCCACATATCATACTTTAAACCATTCTAACCATTAAATAGTGGTACTTCATTCTTAGAATAATCCATGATCTCCTTCCAGTGGTTAAATTGTTTCCTGAAGGAACCTACTCTGATACCAATTGTTGGATTACTGAGAGGGGGGGGTGAATTAGTAATAGAGAAATTCAATCCTTTTTAACCACAATATGCAAGTGTTATATAAATGTAGCATTATCATCCAATAGTTGTAGAGTAAATAAACAATGAACAAATGAGAAATCATACACATACACAGTACACCATTGTTTTTACATGGAAACCCAAAGCAAGAGAAAACCACTGAATGATTTTTCTTATATGTCTTTAAGAATTGCATTCATTGGAAGCACTAACCTCCTTTGTTTTCCAGCTGCAATTGGAAGTAGGCTCCAACCCCCTAATTTCTCAGGCTACAACTTGAGGGAAGCTCCAACTCCCCAATTCTCTGGCTACAACCAAAAGGAGGTTGCAACCCCCTATGTTCTCCAGCTACAACCACCTATCCTTTCCCCCTCCAACCACCCTGAAATGTAAAATCCAAATGTAGACAACATGTCACTGTCACTGAATCAACCACTACCACTGTCAACTTTTACTAATAGCCTATAACAACCTGTACCAATCAAGATACACCAAATAACATGTACCAATGTTACACATTATTATTTTACCCCAATGATCCATTGACAAACATGTGTTCATGTTCCCAAAAAGAGTCTTTTGCCATGAGGAAAGTGGTTGGCTTTCTCCTCTCAAAATCCCTATTAAAGAAGGTCATTTCAGGCTGCAAAAGGAGCAGGGTGCAATGATGCGTGATCGTCACTCCCTGCTCTAGAGTTGGGCTATGATGTCTCTGCAAGCTGTACTATAGATAGGGTGTGATGATTTCAAAAGCCAAGGAAAAGTAAAACTTCACGAAAGTTCTAGAAGGAGATCTTCTAGAAGATGAGGTGGTGTCATAATGGTTTGGATCTTACTTGCTTCTATGATTTGGTGGGATCATCCTAATCTCTTCAAACCATCTCTCTTTCCCCTATATAAAGAGGGATCTCTCATGGAAAAGGTTAAGAAAAGCAAGGTTAAGGTTGGATAGGCTAACAATTGGATGAGGAATTCTACTTCAGCTCATACTTGAGAGCTTCATTTTAGTTCATCAAGTCATTGTGGATATTCTTCATTGAAGGTTGGAGAAAGTGTGTGTGTGTTGCAACAAAGGGCCATCGAAAGGGGATCTTGCGACATCAAGTCTTTGGTTGTAATCTCCACTTTCACTTTAATATAATACAGTGATATGTTTCTTTCCCATAAAACTTGTCTTGTTTTATTGTATGATTCCTTGATCACATGCATAAGTTCTTGTTGAGTATATTGGATTGCTTTCACTTTGGTTGGTTTGTGTTCCCTTGCAGATTCAATATCACAGGAGCACCAGAGTGGAGCTAGGATGACAATGGAAAGAGGAAGCGACATTTAAATGGTATGTTGTCTATCTCTTGTTAACTAGTAAACTCAATAGTTAGAGCTTAGGGAAAGCATCATATTCTGTTCTGTTTTGTTTTAGATCCAGGTGGATTTAGGCAGATCTGTTTATGTATGCATTTACCGATTAATCCCATAACAAAATTGGTGACCATACTGGGGATACGACTTCCTTTTGATTTTTTTCTTCCCATTTTTTTTTAGCCTGCCTTCTTCTAATTAGATTCACTTTCTGAGTCTGTGGGTGATCCATCTGGACTCCCTGGGTCTAGAAGTTCAATTATCTTTTTTGTATTTCTCCCATTTTTTCCTCATTTACAAAGATCGTCGCACTATATCGTATTGATAGCCTACGACAACCCTCATACGTCGCATCCTTCTTGAACAATACAGTGCGACGACGTCGCACTGTGATCTTCTAGTAGCCCGTGACGACCTTTTCTCATCGCACTGTGTCCCATACCCAGCCTGCGATGACTCCTCTAGAATTTATTAGAGTGAGTCAATTTGTCTTTTATCACCCAGATTTGCCTTAGTTGCCTGGAGTGAACATTTGATGCCAGTGTTTGATTGAGTCATGAGTTTAAATCTTTCTCTTGATTAATTTTCAGTGATTGAAAGTCTCTCTTTGCATTTTGCAAGTTTTTTTATTTTCATCTTTGTCACGAGGATATAATCTCAGGTCTTAACCTGGGTGCTTGTTTGACAAAAGGTCTTTGGCTTTTTTTAAGTTTTGGATTGATTTTACTCTCCATATTTTTTGTTGATTAAGAAACACTTTTTTCTTTCATACTACAAAAGTTTTTCTTGTATTTTTCATTTTTGTCTATATTACGAATTTGATTTGGGAATTGTGTTGAGAATGTCTTGATTTTATTGGATTACATTTTCCTTTCGTCATCACATCTCTGATTTTGTTTTGAAAAGGAAGAATTGAATTCATTTATTCTTTTTAGTAATCTTTCATAAGAAAATTCTCACATTCGAAATATTTGTTAAAGAGAAGAATTGGAAAATTTTGTGGTTCATGGTTATTTGGAATTGTGTTCATTCGAAATTAAGAAATTGCAATTTGTAGATTTTTGTACTTCAAAAAATACCTTATCCCTACTGCAATTAGAGTTCATTGAATTGAAATATTTCACATTCATCTTTTTTTTCATTTTATTGGGTCAAGGTCACAACATCATCGGTTTCATTTTCATCTCCCTTTTGAGTAAACAACAGCCTCTAAAATACAACATAAATTTAAAATTTGTTAGCAACTTTTATTTTCTAGGGATCTTTTTCACCAACATTATCTAGGATATCACTTTGGAATAGGTTGTAAGGCACACTCTCCAAAGCATCAAAACACACAATAGTATATTGTGATAGGGAGATTTCAAATCCAATTGCTACATTTTTCCCTGGGAAGCCCTTCTCACACAAGGGTCAAACCTGAGGTCGCATTAAGACGAACAGAGTTACTCACCCTTATTTTTTGGTCTTGGTGTATAGATTGTGCGTATTATTGGGGGTCACTTGAAGGTATACCCACAATTATGTATGGGAGCCTCTCAAGTTGATTTTGGGCTAGATACCCTGCCTTTGCACGTGGATCATACTATCGACTATTTTCCCAGGCATCTATGTTGTAGTTGGTAACCTCAATAGCCTATATCTTTAGGGTATTTACACAAGGTGATTGTGGAGGGGAAAGTCTTCACGGTACCTAGAATCAACGTTGGCCAAACTCACTCGGGCTCCTTGGAGGGTATACCCATGATTATGTGTGGGAGATTGCACCAGGGTGTAAGTCCATTAAGAAAGTCGTCAATATAACTTTTCCACCCGCTTTATCCCAGCCCCTTCTGGTCTTGATATCATGACGTTGGATTTCATCACCAACTAGTGACTTCGAAATAAGAAGGTTTGTTTTCTTGCTTTGATTTCTAGATTTTACTAGTGAGTGTTTTTTTTTTCTCTAGTTGGCCATATATTTTTTTCGTTCTTTACTTGGTTCATCCAACATCATCCTTCTCCATTCACATAGGATGCAAGGGATACCCCTGAAAGATATGAAAGGTTATATCCCTTTTCTTCCTAACTCACTAGAAGGCTCTCCCGAGGGAGTAGTCAATAACGAAGTAGCTTATGAAGTTGGAAGCACACACTCTTTGGAAGGGTTTCGTATTGTTTTGAACTCCTTAGAAGCTTTCCAACTTCCCCCAAATATGTTATTGAGTATTATACAAGACGCACATTTTCTCTGAATGAATTCATCGAGAGAAATTTTTGTTGTTAAGAGTATTGGAGTACCTATTGGACCTAACGTAGGATCTGGAGTATAATATCCATTATTTTCCAATGAATCATTTAGAACCCCAGCTCACACTACTAGGGTTTTTAATCCTAGTTTTGTCCCTTTGATAGTATGTGATATTTATGACAACCTAGGAATGAGTCCTGATCAACCTATGGCATAAAAAATTCCTGAGACATTTGTTACCTATATTGTACCTTTAGACAATTTTATTGGTACTACCAGTAGTGTATTGCCATTTCGGACCAATTGTTGGTTGGTTCTCACTCGATTCTTCCTCTCTAGATGGCCCATTCTATTATGGTCCCACAAGCTACCATGGTTTCTACCAAAAATGTGGTTATCACTCAAGTTCCTATTGGAACGCCACTTCCACCTAGACCAAATCCGTCACTTCCCCTGGGTATAAATATTTGAACACTTCCATTGCTATTCCTACCCAAAATCCATCCGGAGGGTCTAGACTTTTTGTTCCTTCTAGGTATAACGCTGCAAGTTAGTTTGTTCCTACACCTGCCTGGATTCTCTCCAAGGGGCCTTATGTTCCTCTTCCACCTTTGTTAGGAGGATCTCATCGTTCTGTCCCTAGTGGCTGTAATCTAATTAGAGGCACCGGTCTTTCTATCGCTTATGGTTTTCAGATTCCTACTGGAGGTCAACCTCAAGCTGGGGGGAAACCTCAATTTAGGGGACAACCTCATATTGGGGGACAACCTCAACTTGGGGGGAAACCTCAAGTTGGATTCCATAACCCAATTTATGGACAACATGTACCTGTGTTACAATCTCAACCTTGGAATCTTCCTTTCCAAGGAAATCTACAACTGTATAGGGGGAAACATCCTCAAGTTAATTCTTTTGTATCCACTAACCTTGACCAACCATATCCAGGTTCTTTGAATCCCACTTGGGGTCAAAATTTTCAATCTAATGTTCCTTTCCAAGGGAACATACTTAATCAACCCAACCCTGTGGGCTATTCACCTCAAAATCCCCCACAACTGAATATTTTAGGAATGTCTAATTATATGTAGATTACTTATGGTCCTACTGGTATACCTATAGGGCTTCCCCCTTAGAACTACCAGTTTCCTCAAGTGAACTGACATTTTCCTTTTCTAGCCACTTTGGATTTACCTGATTTGTCTAGGATTTTTAATGATACTATTTTATATTCTCCTTATTGGCCTGTCATACCGGCCAAGTTACCATCCGACATTCCTAAATTTGACGGTCGAGCAGGAGAATATATGAATAATCATGTTATGACTTTTCATCTATGGTGTTCATCCAACTCCTTGATGGATGACTCCATAAGATTATGACTTTTCCAACGAACTCTCACGGGTTCGGCAGCAAAATGGTACATCAAGTTACCACGAGGATTATTTAATGACTTTAACACCATAGACATGGATTTTTTGACACACTACCAGTTGCCAATTCGATACAAGACAAGAACCTGAATTTAGAGTTCTTTTAAACAATCCTTGTCCACTCATATTCCTGATCACATCCATGAGTGGAGGAGGATAATATGTTTGATCAAACTTCCTCTTCTTGATCAACTATTGGTTGAGTGATTTACCAAATCACTCATTAGACCTATTGCTCGTGATGTTTCCATGGGTGATGTTGTCACTGAAGAGAAGGCGATTAGTCGTTCTCATTATCTAGATCTCATTTATTCACAAACGGGAACACTTTACGATTTGATCCATGACACTCCTCGTCCTTCCACAAATCCTACCCCAACACCTCCAACAACTTCTCATGTTGTTGATGGTGTGATTGGCACCTTTCATGCTGAGAATCAATCTGTGCATGCCATTCACACCAATCCCAAATCTAATAATTCTAATGTACAAAATACTCCTACTCCTTCCTTTGGTAAGACTGCTGAAGTTAATTCGGTTCAATCCACACCTACCAAGAATAATCAAAATAAAAAGAAATGGAAGGGTAATAATAAGGAGGACAAGAATAATAATCCACAATCTGATAAATCCAAAACACAAACCACTGATCATAAAGATAAACGTAAACCTCGTTACCCTTTCCTTATTTGTGGTGACAATCATTACATGAAAGATTGTCCAAGACGTGTTGAGGTTACTAAGTTCCTCCAAGGGACTGAGAATCCTTCTACACTTGTCGTTTTGTCACAACATTTCCCTTCTAAGCAGCAGGCCCAACTGGTCATTCATGACCAATCTTCTCCTTCTACATCATCTTATGTCCTTATGTGTACTAGTGACTCTAAAAAGAACGAAGTTGAAGTTGCAACTCAAGCCAAAGACTACTCTCTGTCAAAAGAGAAAGTTGATGATATACCACCTTCGTTGGTCCAACCTTCTCCTCCAACTTCACCTCCAAACGGTCCTCTTCATCTCGAAAGACCGGGTCTGGATATAGTTCTTCTCCCTCCTCCCAAGGGCGTTGTTCGAAAGTCTGCATTCAATCCTCACGCACGTGCTGCCCAAAACTATAGTATTGTAGAAGACCTTGTGCAAGCACCCTCTGCGATGTCGGCTCTTGAAGTCCTTCAAAGTTGTCCTACTCGATGGAAGGCACTGTTAAAGGCCATTGGTGAAATTGATCCCATGGATACCAATTTAATAATATCTGACTTAGAATATCACATTCCAAGGCTTCCTCCTTAGTTAGTGTGTCAAATCCAAGTTGTTGTTGAAAACAAGAATATCTGTAGAACTTTTATTGATGAAGGAGCCTTGACTTGCGTTATGTCCATTACTTGTTGGAAATCTATTGGCTCTCTTACTATTATAACCCTAATTTGCACCATACATACTTACCTGACATCAGGCCATCTCATATGCCTTCTTTTCCAAGCTAGTACTGAACAACTCTTCTTAAAAACACCCTTTTTAAAGGCCCACACACCCTGCTCCACTACATCTTGTGTGTACACTCTAGATGACCCACTACAACCTGCATGTACCTACAAAAGCACGAAAAATGGAAATTTGTTGGTGGAACACACAGTTTTGGGTAAGTTTACTAAACCTTTCGACCATGCATGTCTAATCATTCGACTAAATACCTAGCTCCTTCTAGCCTATAAAAGAAGGGGTAGGGGTCCCATTTGAAAGGAGGAAAATCATAGTAAAGAAACTCTACCCGAATTAGCATTCCCCTTGCCTCAACCTTTTGCAACTATTGTGTGAAGAGAAGCATATAAAGAAGTAGTTGGAGCACAGTTGAAGAGGATCCCAAGACAAGATTTGAGGAGCAGTGGCCGATCTCACTATTGTAAGGTATTCTTATGAGATTAATAAAAGAAGTACTTTTCCCGTCCCGCCAGATGAGGTTTCTATTGTTTGAATATTGATTATATGTTGATTTAATCTCTAACCTATTAGTTCATAGATAAAATTCATGTGGAGTTTGTCGTTTGTCTTTTGTGAATGCAGGTCAGCATTGGAAGGAGAGTTGCAGTCGAGGAGAGACCAAGCGTGAAAAAGGATCGACATCGAACATGAAAATAAGGTAAGACAACTTGATCTTTTAAACCTTGTATTTGCATATGAACAATGGGGTTTAGGCATGGGATGATGGTAGAAATTAGGAATATTTAGGTCATTTCTTCATGCATGATAAAACCCTTAGTTCTAGTCCATAGGAGGGATTTCCCACCCACAACACCTGCCCTCACCCAATCACACAATACACTTAAGGCTTTCAATGGTACAGGTTTTAAACCTTATGGTGTTCTTATTTCATTGTCTATTACATTGGAAGGTAAATCGGTCAACATCAAGGTTGAGGTTTTTGATGCACCTCTTGATTATAACCTTTTACTTGGCCATAGATGGATTGATTCCATGCATGCAATTGTGTCTACCCTTTTTCGTATGTTACGATTCCCACACCAAGGAAAGGTCGTTACTGTTGACCAACTGGCCTTCTTTAATTTTGATTCTTGTATTAGCAACATTCCCTTTATCTCGAAGACACCTCTCGGTTATGATAATGTCGGAGTGGGTCTTTTAAAAGATTCAACTTTGATGGGTACATTTCCAATACCACCACTCGATATCCCCCCTCCTTTTTTTGCCTCAATTAACATGATCTCGACCATTGTTTGGGAAACCCCTGAGTCATATGACCCATGGATAGTACCTAACTCTATTGATTACCTTCGTTACAGTGACAAAATGCCTTTAAGTCCGGTCGAATCTGATTATCAAGCTATTCAATTGACAACCCCCTCTCCTCCTTCTCTCTGTGATTTATCTCCAGGTCTGTTGCACATGATCTTTCCTACTGATGAGATGATCATGTCAGTCATTTATATGGAAGATACTCCATGGGACAATGGAAATCATCATCCCATTATTTTCCTCAAACGTGATACCATAGAGAGCTACCAACAGATTTCAGCTCCGTCGATCGTTGTTATTTCTTCAGTTCCTGAGTCAACACGCGATGTCTTGTACGAAGGGAACCTGAGTAACATTTCACCTAATGTCCCTCTTGACACATCAATTAAACCCATATTTGTGGAAAATGTCCATACCGATGCCTCATGTTCTAGTGATGAGGTCTGCACCTATAAAGCCCTTTTTGAGGAATTTCATGGCGTTTTTTCCTGGAGTTATGAAGAAATGTCATGTATTGATGATGATATCGTTGTGCATGAGATTAATACATACCCAGATGCTAAACCTGTTCGGCAGAGAATTCGCTCAGTCCATCCACGTAAAGTCGTTTCTATCAAGCTTGAAGTTGAAAAACTTCTTAAAGATGGCTTTGTCTATCTTGTGGCTTTGACCGATTGGGTATCCAATCTTGTTCCGGTGAATAAGAAACAAGGTATGATCTGTGTTTGCATAGATTATAGGGACATAAATAAGGCTTGTCCTAAGGATAATTAACTGACCCCTTTCGTTGAACAGATCGTTGACGACTGTACCGAGAGTGAAATCTTCTCCTTTATGGATGGTTTCTCTGTTTATAATCAAATTAATATTTTACCTGCGGACCAACACAAGACTGATTTTATTTTCTCTTGGGGAACCTTTGCCTACTGGAAATTACCCTTTGGTCTCAAGAACATTGGTGCGACCTTATAGTGTTCTATGTCTTACACTTTTCATGATATTAAGAACATTGTATAACCCTATCTTGACGATCTCCCTGCGCATTCCATGCGTCGCCAAGATCACCCAACACATTTAAGGGCCATTTTCGTAAGCTATCCTTATTATCGCATACATTTGATCCCACATAAATGTGTTTTTTTGTGTGGAGTCTGGACAACTTCTTGGTTTTATCATGTCAATACATGGGATTCGAGTAGACCCCTTGAAGGTTGAGGCTATTCTTAATATACCTCCTCCTTCCATGCTATGCCAGCTCCAAAGTTTGCAAGGGAAGGAAAATTTTTTGCGTCGTTTCATCCCCAATTACACTGAACTGATGAAAATATTCACTCACCTCCTCAAGAAAGGTTATGATTTTGTATGGGACAATACTGCAAACAAAGCTTTTGAAGCTTTGAAAATTGCCTTAACCTGTACACCATTGTTGTTTCCCCTTGACTATAGCCGAGATTACTTCCTCTACTTAGTTGCTTCGGACTCTACCATTGCTATGGTCCTAGTCCAAGAGGATGATTCACATGATGAACATGTGATATACTATTTGATTCAGATTCTTTTGACTACCGAAACCAAATACTTACATCTGGAGAAACTAGCCTTGGTAGTTGTTCAAGTTGTCCAATGTTTTCGCCATTATATCTCATTACATAGAACCATTATTATTTCCGATTGCAACCCCATGAAATATATCCTTACTCGACAATTTCTAGGGGGGAAGTACTCCAAATGGATAGTGATTCTCCAGGAGTTTGGCTTGGAGTTTGAACATTCTAAGTCAAAGAAATCTTTAGTTTTTGTCGAAATGATATGTGACCTTCCCTCTATTGAGACAGAAAATGTGGCAGAGGATTCCTTGCCTAATGAATCTCTTTTTCTGATCAGTTCTGATGATGTATGGTATAGAGATATTATTATCTATCTCCAGAATCAAACTTTTTGGCCTAGTCTATCTAGTACAGATTGTCGTCATATACGGTATCAAGCCCACCAATACATCATTCTTGGTGATACCCTTTATCACTGCGATGTTGATTCCATTTTTCGACGATGTCTCACTTAAGATGAAGCTGAGAAATCTTTGAATGAATGTTACTCCAAAGCATGTGGCGGTCATATGTCTGGGTATGCCACTACCCAAAATATCTTACGAGTTGGTTATTTCTAGCCTTCTTTGTTTAAGGATTGCATTATTTCCATACACAAATGCCATGCTTTCCAAACTTATAATAACAACATAATATCTCATCCTTCTCCCTCCTGTAGTTTTCGTTGGTCCATTTGCATAATGGGGCATTGACTTCATGACATGTAACCCTCACTCAATAGGGGGGGCATGGATACCTCATTGTAGCTATGGATTATTTCAGTAAATGGGTCGAGGCAATGCCTACATTTGATAACACCAGGAAAAATTGAGCATTGGTCATATTCAATCATATCATTACTAGGTTTGGTGTCCCTCAAGCCATTGTTACTAATCACGATAGTCATTTTCAAAATTTTATAATGTTTGAACTTACTGATAAGTTGGGTCTTTGCCATGAAAACTCAACCCCCTATTATCCACAATCCAATGGCTAGGTTGAAGAGATCAACAAGGTTCTCACTACCATGCTTCGACGGATGATAGGAATTCATAAGACAAATTGGCACACGATGTTGTTCTCATCATTATGGGCCTATCAGACATCTGTTAAGTCTTCCACGATATTTCCACATTTCCAGTTAGTTTATGGTATCAAAGCCATATTGTTGATTGAATGTGAAATACCGTCTTTGAAACTAGTCGTTGAACTTCTCCCTAACACCTATGCTGAAGAGGAGCATCTTTTGTATTTGATGCAACTAGATGAAACCTGTCACAATTCCTCCTTAGTTATTGAAACTCAGAATAAACGTGTTAAATCCAAATATGACAAACATGTCAAGCCACATGTTTTTTTTCTAAAGGTGATCTAGTTCTCCTTTATGAGCAAGATCGTGTTCTGCTAGGGGCCGGTAAATTTGAGCCCATGTGGCGGGGTCCTTATATTTTCAAACGAGTATTGGAGAAGGGAGGTTATGAGTTGGTTGATTATGATGGAATCCCTTTGAGTGAACCCAGAAATGGGCTTTACTTAAATAAGTACTATGCTTAAGTGAATTTTTCATGACTGCTTGTATTTTAGTGTATAATACTCTTGTGTGTGTTTTCATCTTTTGGTTTTAACCTTTAGCTACTTACCTTGAGTTTTTCATGGTTTCTAGATGTTGGTGTCTTCACTACCCTACATTGGCTTCATCGATGGCACTAGTTGCGGTACTCAAAACTTAGCGGCTACTTCTTGGGAAATCTATGCACCTACGGATGAATTGATTAGCCTACATGGTGTTTTCCTTGGTCGTGCAAATAACAATATTGTGGAATACAGTGTTGTCATCGAATTATTGACCGATGTTTTTTCACTTGGAATCTGTCATCTTGTTGTACAACTGGATTCATAGTTAGTGGTCCTACAGTTGAGTAATGTGCATTCTATCCGAAGTCCTACGTTGTTAAGGGTATATTTAGAAATTCCCCTCTTGGAACGTCATTTTGATTACATTGAATATCAACACATTCCTAGATGTCTAAATACAGACATTTGAGACATTTATAAAATCCAATCACACTTTGTATATACAACAAATAAGCCGGTAGAAGCCTCATATATGTATAATGATAAAAGTTTTTACAAAAAGTGCTTTTGTCTGAAGACCAAAATATCAAAAATGTGAAGCACATGGCTTCATATAAAATAGAGCATCAAGGATGTTGCTCACTATAACATGTGACTGCCTGTGCTACTCTATGGAGTAGTCGACTGATGGAAGCAGACATTCCCACTGTGTGGCATTGGTAATGCCTTGGGACATCATCGATAGAGGCATATGGGATGTTCATCATGAGCCCCTCTAGATTTTGTTTTATGGTCTCGTAGTCAACATCATCTACTCGTGCTACATCACTTCTCTCCCCTCACCTCTGGATAGGGGATGAACCTGGAGGTCGATAAGGTCCCACATCTACATCATCAAAGAGAGTTTGATTAGTCATCGGATAAACAACATAAAAAACTTTTTATATCATAAAAAAATCACAAAAACATCATATAAACAAAATTTCCTTCTGACCTATGTCCCCCCATTAGGAACCTTGAGGAATATCTAATTATGGATCTCCTCGAAATTCCAGCCTGACATATACATAGTCATCAACCATGAGCATCTGACTCATCAACCAGTCGAAGAAGACATCGTTATATCTAACGAAGGGACCGATTGCATGTCGTGCCATGAGGTCGACCCTCCTCTTCATTCTCAGATCCTGTGGGGTGGGTATACCCCACTGTACCTGTAAGCGCAAAACTGGGACCCTCTCTAGGAAGAAGGATACCAAAATAGAACTATATCCAAACTGTTTCACCTCACCACTCTTGCACTTGGTCAGTTTTTTTTTCATACTCTTGAGAACCCCTTCACACCAACTAGGGGCTCCATACACTCCAGTGCATACTAAAAATAGTTTTGAAGAGCCATATGGGGAGATGCACTCCTTTCCATGCATGTGATGGTATAGAGGATGGTCCGTAGAGGAAAATATCATACATCTCTTATAGCGACTTTATCTCTATGCTACTGAGTACCTGGCACACAATGTTCACTAATATAGTGGTTCATAGGATCGTCGCCTCCCCTGCTACCTGTAAGTGTTACTCGGGACCCATGTCGAGATAGCCTGGTTAAGAAGTAGATATCATTGATATCTATCATAATAATGTGAGCACCCACATGAAATTCCTTCTCGTTCACATCCCACATGTGAACTAGGTACTCGAGTAATCTCATATGGGCCCTCATACCCTGGATTTTGAAATTTTTTAACAACCCACACTGTTGGAGGGCCATTACCATTCTCGGGTCATTCTTGGAAAAGTAGTCTTCCTCCTTGTGATCTCTCTCCTGCCATTCCAACATTTTTACCATGGAAAACCTGCAATGGAACCATAAAGAGAGATTAGCATCATTTGTTGATTAAGGTTGGTTGTCATTGATGTCAACCCTTGAAGAAAGACCCATAGCACAAAGGTTTGGGTAATGGACCCAATAGTTTTTTATGTAAATATGACTCATTATTATTTTTTCATGGTTGATAAGAAGTAAATATGAATGAATTCCAAAGTGGTCCCCTTATGGTGAAAGCCCTCACGGGAAGACGCTTTGTGGAGTAAGAGAACCCATGCTTAATTGTGGAATAATGAGATGAAGGAAAGTGAATTTTTCAGGGAAAATATCCTAGATGGATAGTTCTTGTCATGTCATTTCCGCTGGTATGTGGAATGTCACATAATTCCTCACGATTAGAGAGTTATGGCCATGAGAAGTTGGAGACCCCAGGTTTGGGTAATGGACCCAAGTTTATTTGATGGGTAACTATATTTTCAGATATTACTATTCTATATGGATAGTACATGTCATGCCATTTCTAGTGGTATGTAGAACGTCACATAACTCCTCACGGTTTGAGAGTTATGGCCTTACGAAGTTGGAGGACCCTCATATGTCATCTAGAAGCCCCAAAAGGTCAAAGTA
>ML777341.1:1259385-1291454 GCA_009831015.1 Picea engelmannii | reverse complement strand
GGTTCAAAGTTATGATTACTTCAAGTTAGGGTTGTTGACTAATCCAAAACTAGGCATGTGAGACTAAAGAAACGTTTGATGAAAATGATAGTATCTTGTTTTTAAAGTTAAGGAAGGTTTGCAGGAATGTGATCATATACACCAGGTCTATTACAAATCTACAAAGCATATTTTGATGATAAAATTGATGAGGGCTTTTGGTTGTGGCACATGTTGAGTACATGGTTGAGACAAGTAGTTGATGAGTTGACACATACATGAAGTGTATAGTTGATGATGTTGGTAAATATTGATGATTCATAGTTTATGAGTAGTTGACACATGATTGGAACATACTTGGTACATGGTTGGATGCACTTGGTTATGGTACAGGTTGATTACAGGTTGAGGTACAGGTTGATGCATGGTTCAGACTTATTGGTACAGGTTTATAGCAGTATATCTCACAGTGACAGTGTGAAAGTGGTTCCATCATTCTACTTCTACTTCAGGGTGGTAGGACGGGGCAAGGATAGGTGGTTGTAGCCACCTTCTAGTTGTAGCCAGAGAACATTGGGGGTTGTAGCCTCCTTCTGGTTGTAGCCAGAGATTTGGGGAGTTGGAGCTTCCCTCAGGTTGTATCTTGAGAAACTAGGAGGTTGGAGCCTCCTTCCAGTTGCAGTTGGAAAACAAAGGAAGTTGGTGCTTCCAATGAATGTAATTCTTCAAGACATATAAGAAAAAACATTACGTGGTTTTCTCCCGATTTGGGTTTCCACGTAAAACACCGGTGTACTGTGCATGTGTGTGATTGTTTATTTATTATTGCTCATTATTGGATAATAATTCTACATTGATATAACATTTGAAGAAAAAGAATTGTAATTATGTTATTACTGATTCACCCCCCCTCTTAGTAATCCAACATCATTATCTTCTTCCCTGTAGAAATGTTATTCGCATTTTCATCTTTAAAAACTTTTGGGGTTATGCACATCATAGGCCAGGGCATATGCATAGTGTGTAGTAGTCACAGTATGGCTATAGAGTCGACTGCGATGATCCTAGACCATCGAAGGGCTTGATATAGGGTGCCTACAATGACCTCCGCACATAGGTACCCTCAAAAACTTAACTCAAAAGTCTATTTCTAACCAATGAAAAAAAAAATTAATCCATGGAAAGTTGAAAGAGATGAAAATTACCTGTTCTATGGAGACGGTTCGTCGAATGATCAAACATGTCCTCCACAATCCACAGTGGAAATTCGAGGTAAAAGGGGGTTTTTGAGCAAGGTTTGGGTGAAATGACAAATGGAATAGTGAAATGAGGTTTTTACCCATTTTTATTGATTTATTCACTTTTTCATTTGTATTTTATATTATTTTGTATGTTTCATCTAAACCCTAAAGTCCTAAGGACTTTGAAAGTGTTTTTTTTTTGCAGATAAAAAGTCTAGAAGTGAAACATTGAACAAGGATATGCTTTTTGGTTTGTTTTTATACATTTTTCGCATGTACGGATCCTTTTAGGGTTTTTCAGGAAAAACTCTGAGCTTAGTTTTTCTTCTTTCTCGTGATCATAAATCAATGAGAATGTAACCGAGTATACTTTTATCGCTTTTTTGGACTTGTAATGGTAACATGAAAAACAAAACCTATGGAGTATCCTATAAGCTCTTTTCACACTCCATAAAAATGAAAATATTCCTGAGCGACCTTGTTCTTTTCACGCTCGTAAAAGTATTTAAAGAAAACATATGAGGGGCAGTAGATTATCACTTTTTCGGTCTCGTCGGATTAATTTATGAAAAATGACCTTATGGAGTTCTCTTTAAGTGTTTTTCAGACTCTCTAAACATGAAAAACCCCTGATTTTTCTCTCTTTGGACTTGTTAAACAAACATCGAAAGACCCATATGGGATCGAACCACTCCTTCTTAGTGTTCGTTAAACATACTCCGAGGGACTCATCCAAAGGATGAGCTTACATCAATAAGCATATGTTATCCTCCTCAATCTTGCGTAAAAATAAAGAGGTAATCGCCAGGAATGGTGGGGGAAAAATTGGGAAAGAAATGTGTCTCTGTATCCATGTTAGTGGCAGTAATAGTCGCTCTTGAACATGACACCCCCTTTCATCATTGTATATGGTTTCGGAAATCCATTGGTGTCTTGTTTGACCATCTGCATGTCCATATGTTGGTTCCTCCTTGAGTCAAATTTTCCAAGACTGTTGTCATGTCATTCATATGTTCAAGAGAAGTCCAACCTAAACAAGCCTTCTATTGAGTCGGCCATCTGTAGTTATAAATTTTCTACCATGTCGGCCTTCCCGGTGTCAGTTTCAAATTGCCTCATACTCTGATCTACTTCAAATATGTCACTTATTTCATGTCATTGATGGGGGATACATTAAGGCCCTCTTGTGACAAGTCTTTTCCTGTCAACTTCAACTCATTATTCAGGAACCAAACTTAGAAATCATTCAGTACCTTAGAGCCTGCATGCCTCAGTGGCAAGTTTCTTCGCTTTCAACAATGGGTTTACATCATTAACCCCTGATTGGAATATTCCATCGAGTGTTAGACTTCAACTTATTTATTCACATTCTTTGGATTGTACTGGGGTACCTTGGGAGTCATTGACATCAATGGTGATTTCCCTCGCACTTGTTAACGATTTTCATTAGTGACTGGTAATCAAGTGGTTTCTACCATGTTCAACTTCAGCACCTATAATCGCATGGTTAGATTCGTACTTAAGGATGAAGGAAATGAAAAGCCTGGATCATACCATTCTAGTCCAGGTTGTGACGGAGTATTCATGATTTGTATTGACACATAGATCCACTTTGTATGTCTCATGGCTATGTCTGAATTTGAATTCTTTAGAGCATAGATCCACAATGTATTCTGGGGGGCTATGCCGATTCATAATAACATGGATCCACAATGTATATTTAGTGGCCATGAATCACTTGACATTTTGTAATCTGAGTATGGGAATGCCTACCTTGGACAATGGTATATGATTATGTTGATGCTTGATTGTTTGCAGGTTCCCGATCAGTGTGCTCCATGTTTCCGACACACAAATTCTACAAAGTATTTCAAGTGTCACGAGTTCTAGCCTCATAATTTGGGGGCCATTTTTTTACACATTATTTTGGTCACCCCAATGATCCATTGACAAACATGTGTTCATGTTCCCAAAAAGTGTCTTTTTTCATGAGGAAAGTGATTGGATTTCTCCTCTTAAAAACCCTATTAAAGAAGGTCGTCACAGGCTACAAAAGGCACAGGGTGCGACGATTCCTGATCATTGCTACCTACTCTAGAGTTGGGTTGCGACCTCTCCGCATGCTGCACTATAGCTAGGGTGAGACGATGTCAAAATACAAGGAAAAATAAAACTTCACGAAAGTTCTAGAAGGGGATCTTCTAGAAGATGAGGTGGTGTCTTAATGGTTTGGATATTACTCACTTCTATGATTTGGTGGGATCATCCTAATATCTTCAAACCATCTCTATTTCCCCTATATAAAGAGGGATATATCATGGAAAAGGTTAAGCAAAGCAAGGTTAAGTTTGAATAGGCTAAGAATTGGATGAGGAACTCTACTTCAACTCATACTTGAGAGCTTCATTTCAGTTCATCAAGTCATTGTGGATCTTCTTCATTCAATTTTGGAGCAAGTGTGTGTGTTGGAGAAAAGGGCCATCGAAAGGGAAGCAAAGGGCCATCAAGGCTTCGGTTGTAATATCCACTTTCACTTTAATATAATACATTGATATGTTTCTTTCCCATAAAACTTGTCTTGTTTTATTGTATGACTCCTTGATCACATGCATAAGTTCTTGTTGAGTATATTGGATTTATTTCACTTTGGTTGGCTTGTGTTCCCTTGCATATTAAATATCATAGGAGCACCAAAGTGGAGCTAGGATGACAATAGAAAGAGGAAGCGACATTTAAATGATATGTTCCCTATCTCTTGTTAACTAGTAAACTCAATAGTTAAAGCTTAGGGAAAGCGTCATATTATATTCTATTGTGTTCTAGATCGAGGTGGATTTAGGGAGATCTATTTATGTTCTCATTTATCGATTAATCCCATAAAATCTAATAACCTGTAACAACCTATACCAATCAAACTACACCAAACAACCTATACCAATAAGTTGAACCAACATGTACCATGCATCAACTTGTACCTCAACTTGTACCATAAACAATTTCATCAACCATGCACCAAAACTATACAAATAACTTGTCACAACAACTTGTCCAAACAACCTATCCCATCAATCTTGTCAACCAAATCAGATCTACTCACTAAGATCAGTCACCAAGATAACTCTCAAAGATGTGCATCAACCAAGCATAACACAACAACTCATAATCATCACCAAGATCAATATGTTCTTCTAATAATATACCAATACAAGTATGTTACATCATTCATAAACCATGTGTCAACAATACTACAAAAAAGTTCCTCCAACCATGGACCAAGTATGTACCAATCATGTATCAACTACTCATCAACTATGACTTGATGCAGGGGCATCCCTCACATCAAGCGAGTCAGCGCGGAAGACAAAGGAAAATTGGGAAGACCCAGCCAAATTTTTGAATTTCCCTTGAAGTTGATGCACCAAATATAAATGAGATCATTTAATGAAGGTACCTTGGTATAACGTAATCAAACCTAGAGCACCCCGCTCTCGTCTGAAGTAGATGAAGGCATTTATAGTAGTTAATGCAGGTAGATAGAAATTTAATTCTAGATTAGACTGTTTGAGAGCGCAAGAGGGAAAGGGGATATAGACACCCTCATTGTGCATTGTAACATAGTTAGAAGCATTGGAGCATAGAAGAGAAGCAGAGAGTTGTGTAGAAACACCCATGTATAGTTATTTGGATTAATAGAAGAAGTTGATTCAAGTTCATGGCGTTGCGTTTGTTCTCTGTGTATGTATGTTGAATGCTATGCTCATGAGTATTTACTTCCTGTTATGCATTTGTTTTACATGATATGTATGAATGATTTCTTGTTGAGTGTTTGAAATCTGGGAAAGGAAGCAGAAGAAATGAGTTTCAATTGTTTCTCTATCTGAGCAAGGATTCCTGCAAGGAGTGCAGTTGAAGTCGTCCGCAAGGAGTGCGTTGACATAAGGCTTAGATAGTTTAACTCTTGTTCTCATTCACCCAGAAGTGAAGTTGGGTTATAGGAGCTATGCAAGGAGTTTGCAGGCTAAGGAAAGTCTCAGTTGTGAATCTGAGCGAAGCATTGAAGGACTGTTGCTGTAGGTGTGCGCAGAGTCGAAAGAACTCAACACTTGGAAGTGTTCAAGGATTTCCGCAAGGAGTGCGCACAAGGGTCTTCTCGAAGACTTAGAATTGTGTGAAGCTCAGGAAGGAAAAGGCTTCCAATCTCGTCGAAGAGAAGCATAGAGAGTCTGTGTTGTGGAGTGTCTGAACAGGTGCTGCAAAGTTACGCGCAGGAGGACCAGTTTTCACAGAGGAATACTGAGTTCACCCCATAGAAAACATCAAGGAGGAGAAGATAGATGGTTAGGATCTTGTGGAGAAGATTTGCAAAATCCTGCCAGCTGTTGGATCTACCAAATAAGCGAGGAGGTTATGACCACGTTTGGAGTTCAAGCTCTTGGGGTCATGAGTCATTGGATCGTTGATCAGTTACCCGTCAGTCGTCCGATCTGACAGGAGTTTCACAGGGTTTAAACCCTCATGAGCAGAGTAAGAACCCTGAGAGGCGTAGGGATATCGAGATGTCCGGGTTCGGGAAATTGGGAGTCACGTGGACTAGAAGTCGGGGAAATCCATCGTGAAATCTCGATGAGTTCAGAGCTATCCATCTGTTGGGACAGGTGGCAGGGATCGAGAGTCCATCGGCATTTCGAAACTTCAGAAGACAAGAATCCGAGACCTGTTGAATCCCGGAATGGAAAAAGGATCATAGCCATAGGATCTCAGGGAGGACACATGTTGTGTGGTCATCTAGATTGGGGATGTGGTCATCGGAGTTCAGGTAAGTGAGTGTTCATGGTTTTGTAAAGTAGCGGAGTCCGAGGTTCAATCTGAATCGTCCATCACTTGGGACGCATGTCAAAAATCTGAAGAGAGTTGGGGATCGACGTTTCGGAGGTCCTGAGGACAGGATACTCTCGCAAGTCGAAACCGCGAAGTCCGATTTTCCAACAAGAGGAGAGCCCCGTGTGGGCCCAGCTGACGTCATCTTTTCGTAGCAAGGGAATCAAGAATTTCTAGGGTGAAAACCTCAAAGCATACGTGAACCGTCCATTCTTGAGGACGCATGGTCGAGATCGAAGTGATCGGGAAATCGACATTCGTGAAATCGGGGGAATCGAAGGCCAAAGCATTTCGACAATTGAAGTCGCGAAACCCTGAGGGAGATCTGGAGCCGTTGATCTCAACGATTGTTCACCATCGTTGATTTTGGTTATGATGGAAGGGCGTCCTAGTGACGTCATATCGGGAATCTGCAAGTTGGAAGATCGAGGATTCCGTGGATGAGAGATTTACTACATTTCAACACTCGAAACCCCGAATCCCGATAAGGAATATGAATGCGGTCATATAAGAGGAGGTTGCATGGACTAAATGCATAGCCCTGGGGGGCTAAGGCAACAAAGGAGTGCATCGGGATATTGGAGGTCGGGAAATTGGGAACCAAAGAGTCGAGAGATCGGGAGTTTGAAAACCCCAAAACCCAATTTTCTATTCTTCTATCGTCGAAGAGAACAGGGACTGGCCTAAAGACTGTAAAGTGCCAAAAAGACCTGTGGGTTAATTTTTGAAGGAGATTCCAGTGGGAATCAGAGGAGCCACTCCGACTCAAGGGAGGAAATCGAATGATCCTTAAGACCGGGAGGTCAGGCACGGGACTTTCTAAGGTAGGTGCCCGGGTGGATGCCATTAAGTGGTATCAGAACTTAGAAAAGCTTATTTTCTTTATGTAGCAGGGAGGAAGAAAATTCACCATGCTGCCGAGGAGAAGAGATAGACAATCACCCGATCCAGAGGAGGAAAGGGAGATGCCCAGAGGAAGGGGTAGAGAAGTGCAGAATCCAGAAGTAGAAAGATATCTGCATAACTTACGCGCTGGAGTTGTGGACATGGAGATAAGACAAAGGCATACAGCTGATGTAGGAGATATCAGTGAATCCAAAAATGAAGATGATGTTGGACATGGAGAAGAAGAAATCCCAGCGGAAGATGCAACAAATGAACACTTACTTAAAGCTGTTGCAAGAATGGGTGCAAAGGTAAAAATGGACATTCCAGTTTATGAGGGAAATATGGATGTAGAAGAGCTTCTAGACTGGATTAGAGCTCTAAACACCTATTTTGACTATGAAGATATCGAAGAGGACAAGAAATTCAGGCATGCCTTCATGAGATTAAAAGGACATGTAGCCTTGTGGTGGGATGAACTACAAGCTGACAGGCGTTGCCAAGGCAAGCAGAAAATTAAGAGCTGGGACAAGATGATTGCAAAGATGAAGGCAAAATTTATTCCCAAAGACTATCAAATTTATTTGTTCAAGAGGATGAAAAACCTGAGACAGAAGCTGCTGACAGTGAAGGAATATACTAAGGAATTTTACAGGTTCAATATCAGGGTAGGTCATCGCGAAAGCAATGACGAAAAAGTGGCCAGGTATATGAATGGCCTGAGATATGAGATTCAGGATGAAATGAGCATGGCAACCATATGAACGGTGGAGGATGATTATCATATGGCTCTAAAAGGGAAAGAGAATCTGAGCCGAAAGCAAAGTCAAAGAGGCCGAGGCAGAAGTCATCCCAGAGGCAAATTAGTTGCCCAGGAAAGAACCCAAAAGCCCAGGGACGACTGGAAGAAACCTCAGACTCAGACAGAGAGAGGTGGAAGCTCACAGCGAGGGTGATATGATGAACAGAGAGGACAACATACTGAGCAAAGAGGAGATTATGCTGACAAAAACACTTTTCCACATACTAGAGGTAGAGGAAGAGGAAGAGGTGGAGTAATTACATGCTTCACATGTGGAAAGAATGGGAACAAGTCTTAGGAGTGTCCAAAGAAAAAGAAAGAAACTGGAGAAGCTCACATCGCCGAGGCACAGAGGCAAGATGTTGAGGCAGAAGACGCTGAAGGTGGAAGATCGCTCATGATGCGAAAAGTTCTTTTGACACCCGAAAAGGAAGTCGAGAGCTCAGCCCAAAGAAACAGTCTTTTTAGGACTGCTTGCAAGACCAAGGACAGGGCATGTAAGGTCATTGTGGACAGCGGAAGCACTGACAATATCGTTTCAACCGAGATGGTAGAAAAGATGGAGCTAGAGACAACTGATCATCCAAGTCCATATAAAGTTTCGTGGCTACAAAAAGGACATCAAATAAATGTCACCAAACAGTGCTTAGTTGAATTTAAGATAGGGGGATATAACAATAAGATATTATGTGATGTCATTCCTATGGATGTTTGTCATCTATTGTTGGGTAGACCATGGAAATATGATAGAAATGTGATTCATGATGGGAGGATGAACACATACACCCTAGAAAAGAATGGGAGAACTCATATGTTGCTTCCAATCAAGGATAAAGAAGTAAAACCGGGGGTAGGCAACACAATACTTCTCATGAGTGGGAAGGAACTTCTTACAGAGGTTAAGAAGAAGGAGGAACCGCAATTCTTTGTGTTCATAAAACCAAGAATTGTTTTGACTAGCACAAGAGTGGATGATTTGCCAGAAGAAGTTCAAGAATTGCTGGAAGAGTTCGTTGATATTGTAGTGGACAAATTACCTCATTCGTTGCCACCAATGAGAAGTGTGAGTCATCATATCGATCTCATACTCGGAGCCAGTTTGCCAAATAAAGCCGCGTACATATTGACACCGTAGGAGAATGAAGAAGTTAAAAGGCAATTCCAAGAGCTGTTGGACAAAGGTTTGGTTAGAGAAAGATTGAGTCTGTGTGTTGTTCCGAAGGTACTCAGTTTGAAGAAAGATGGAGGCTGGAGGATGTGCACTAATTCAAGGGTGATTAATAAGATAACTATCAGGTACATATTCTCATTGCCAAGAATGGATGATTTGATGGATTGCTTAAGTGGAGCAAAATTCTTTTCAAAGATTGATTTGAAGAGTGGATATCACCAGATTCGCATGAGAGAAGGTGATGAATGGAAAACAACATTCAAGACAAACGAAGGTTTGTATGAATGTCTTGTTATGCCGTTTGGATTAAAAAATGCGCCAAGTACCTTTATGAGGTTGATGAATGAAGTCCTAAAAGATTTCATCGGAAAATTTGTCATCGTATATCTAGATGATATACTGATTTTCAGTCAAACGGAAGCTGAACATCTGAAGCATTTGGCCATTGTGATGAATAGATTACAGCAAGAGAAGTTGCTGATAAACATAAAGAATTCCTCATTCATGAAGACAGAGCTCATTTATTTGGGATTTGTTATTTCGGCAAATGAGTTGAGGATGGATCCAGATAAGGTGGAGGTAATCAAGAATTGACCATCATCGAGGAACATATTTGAGGTGAGAAGTTTTCATGGATTGGCTAGTTTCTATCGAAATTTCATCAGGAATTTCAGTGGAATTAGCACAGCGATGATGGATACAGTGAAGAAAAGACACAAATATTTTCACTGGACAGAAGAGGATGACAAGAGTTTTAATCTATTGAAGAGGAAGATTACAGAACAACCAATTCTGGTGTTACCGGATTTCCAAAAAACATTTCAGGTAAAATGTGATGCAAGCGGGTTTGCAATAGGAGAAGTCTTAAGTCAAGATGACAGATCGATTGCATATTTCAGTGAGAAGATGAATGAGGCAAAAGTAAAGTATTCCACATATGATAAGGAATTTTATGCCATCATCCAGGCATTGAAGAAATGGAGGCACTATTTGATTCCAAAGAAATTTGTTTTATATAGTGATAACCATGCATTGCAGTTTGTGACTCAACAGGAAAAGTTGAATCAGAGGCATGTTAAATGGGTTGAGTATATGCAAAATTTCACTTTTGTGATAAAACATATTTTTGGTACTGCTAACAAAGTTGATGATTCTTTGAGCAGGAAGTGTTTGTTGTTGCAGGAGTTCAAAGTCAAGACGTTAGGTTTTGATGATCTCAAGGACATGTATGTAGATGATCCAGACTTTAAGGAAGCGTATGAAGCAGCTGAGAATCCAGTTCTCAGGGATAGCAGCAAATGGACTGAATACATGATCCAGGAAGGATTGTTGTTCAGTGGCAATCAACTATGTATTCCGAATTGCTCCATGAGGGAGAATCTGCTGAAGGAGAAACATAGTGGAGGATTGGTCGGACACTTCGGTCATGATAAGACATTCGCGAAGCTGAGAGAGTCATACTTTTGGCCAGGGATGTGATCAGAGGTCAAGAGGTTTGTAGACTGATGCAGAACTTGCCAGCATTCAAAGGGGAGGAAGCAGAATGCGGGTTTTTATCAACCATTTCCCATACCTGAGAGGCTGTGGGATGAAATTAGCATGGATTTCATATTGGGATTGCCAAGGACGCAAAGAGGATTTGATTTGATATTTGTGGTAGTGGATAGATTTTCCAAGATGGCACATTTTATCCCATGTCAGAAAACCAATGACGCGACTCACATCGCGAACCTATTTTTCAAAGAACTCGTTCAACTTCATGGCTTACCAAGGAGTATAGTTTCAGACAGAGATACAAATTTCATAGGGAACTTCTATAGGACATTATGGAAAAAGCTGGGGACTAACTTGTTGTTTAGTTCAGCTTATCATCCTCAGATGGATGGACAGATAGAAGTGGTGAACAGAAGTCTGGGAGACTTGTTGAGGAGCCTGGTGGCAGAGCACCACAACAGTTGGGATAATGTATTGCCGCAGGCACAGTTTGCGTATAACGACTCAGTGAATCGGAGCACAGGCTAGAGTCCATTCCAGATTGTATATGGCACGCAACCAAGAGGAGTTTCTGAATTGAGAGATTCATAATAGACTACTACTAGGAGCGCTAGTGCAGAAGAATTCGTGGAGGCGATGAAAGAACTTCACAGCCGGGTGAAGGAGCGATTGCAGAATTCAAGTCAGGAGTATAAGCGGAGAGCAGATCAGCATCGAAGACGACTCCAATTTGAGGTTGGTGACTTGATTCTAGCGCACTTGAGGAAAGAAAGGTTCCCGAGAGGAACATATAATAAATTGAAAATGAAGAAAATCGGACCATGTAAGGTCTTGAAGAAATTTGGAGAGAATTCTTATGAGATTGAATTACCCGATGGGATCGGAATTTCTCCGATATTCAATGTCTCAGATTTATACCCATATAAACATGAGGAAACAGGAGCAGAAGGTGAACAACCAGAGGTTCAGTGGAAAAAATAGATGCCAGTTGCAGAGAGATCACAGATGGAGTGCATACTGGACAAGAGAGTTAGCAAGAAGACCAAAAGGAAAGAATACTTTGAATATTTGGTCAAGTGGAAGGACCATCCAGTTGAAGATGCCAACTGGGAAAATGAAGCAGAGATTTTGAAGCATGGACAGACCGTGCATGAGCTCATGGACAGGAGCCCATGGAAGTTTTCAAGCGAGGGAGTATGATGCAGGAGCATCCCTCACATCAAGCGAGCTAGCACAGAAGATAAAGGACAGCTGGGCAGACCCAGCCAAATTTTTGAATTTCCCTTGAAGTTGATGTGCCAAATATAAATGAGATCATTTAATGAAGGTGCCTTGGTATAATGTAATCATACCTGGAGCGCCCCGCTCTCATCTGAAGTAGATGGAGGCATTTATAGTAGTTAATGCAGGTAGATAGAAATTTAATTCTAGATTAGACTGTTTGAGAGCGCAAGAGGGAAACGGGATATAGACACCCTCATTGTGCATTGTAACATAGTTAGAAGCATTAGAGAATAGAAGAGAAGCAGAGAGCTATGTAGAAACACCCATGTATAGTTATTTGGATTAATAGAAGAAGTTGATTCAAGTTCATGGTGTTGTGTTTGTTCTCTGTGTATGTATGTTGAATGCTATGCTCATGAGTATTTACTTCCTGTTATGCATTTGTTTTACATGCTATGTATGAATGATTTCTTGCTGAGTGTTTGAAATATGGGAAAGGAAGCAGAAGAAATGAGTTTCAATTGTTTCTCTATCTGAGCAAGGATTCCTGCAAGGAGTGCAGTTGAAGTCGTCCACAAGGAGTGCGTTGATAGAAGGCTCAGACAGTTTAACTCTTGTTCTCATTCACCCAGAAGTGAAGTTGGGTTATAGGAGCCATGCAAGGAGTGTGCAGGCTAAGGAAAGTCTCATTTGTGAATCTGAGTGAAGCATTGAAGGACTACTGCTGCAGGTGTGCGCAGAGTCGAAAGAACTCAACACTTGGAAGTGTTCGAGGATTTCCGCAAGGAGTGCACGCAAGGGTCTTCTCGAAGACTCAGAATTGTGTGAAGCTTAGGAAGGACAAGGCTTCCAAGCTCGTCAAAGAGAAGCACAGAGAGTCTGTGTCATGGAGTGTCTGAATAGGCGTTGCAAAGCTACACGTAGGAGGACCATTTTTCACAGAGGAATACTGGGTTCACCCCGTAGAAAACATCAAGGAGGAGAAGATAGACGGTTAGGATCTTGTGGAGAAGATTTGGAAAATCCCGCCAGCCGTTGGATCTTCCAAAGAAGCAAGGAGGTTACAACCGCGTTCGGAGTTCAAGCTCTAGGGGTCATGAGTCGTTGGATCGTTGATCAGTTACCCGTCAGTCGTCTGATCTGAGAGGAGTTGCATAGGGTTTAAACCCTCGTGAGCATAGTAAGAACCCTGAGAGGTGTCGAGATATCGAGACGTTGGGTTTCGGGAAATCAGGAGTCACGTGGACTAGAAGTCGGGGAAATCCATCGTGAAATCCTGACGAGTTCAGAGCCATCCATCTGTTGGGATAGGTGGCAGGGATTGAGAGTCCATCGACATTTCGAAACTTCAGAAGACAAGAATCTGAGACCTATTGAATCCTGGAACGACGAAAGGATCATAGCCGTAGGATCTCAGGGAGGAAACATGTCATGTGGTCGTCTAGATCGGGGATGTGGTCATCGAAGTTCAGGTAAGTGAGTGTTCATGGTTTTGTAAAGTAGCGGAGTCCGAGGTTCAATCTGAATCATCCATCACTTGGGACGCTTGTCAGAAATCCAAAGAGAGTCGGGGATCAGCGTTTCGGAGGTCCTGAGGACAGGATACTCGCGCAAGTCGAAACCGCAAAGTTCGATTTTCTGACGAGAGGAGAGCCCCGTGTGGGCCCAGCTGACGTCATAGCAAGGGAATCAAGAATTGCCAGGGTGAAAACCTCGAAGCATACGAGAACCGTCCATTCTTGAGGATGTGTGGCCGAGATTGAAGTGATCGAGAAATCGACATTCATGAAATCGGGGGAATCGAAGGCCAAAGCATTTCGACAATTGAAGTCGAAAATCCCTTAGGGAGATCTGGAGTCATTGATCTCAGGGACTGTTCACCATCATTGATTTTGGTTACGGTGGAAGGGCGTCCTAGTGACGTCATATCAGGAATCCGTGAGTTGGAAGATCGAGGATTCCGTGGACGAGAGATTTACTACATTTCAACACTCGAAACCTCGAATCCCTATAAGGAATATGACTGCAGTCATATAAGAGGAGGTCGCGTGGACTAAATGCACAACCTGGGGGGGCTAAGGTAACAAAGGAGCACATCGGGATATTGGAGGTCGGGAAATCGAGAACCAAATAGTCGAGAGATCGGGAGTTTGAAAACCCCGAAACCCGATTTTCTATTCTTCTGTCGTCGAAGAGAACAGGGACCAACCTAAAGACTGTAAAGCACCGAAAAGACCTGTGGGTCAATTTTTGAAGGAGATTCCAGTGGGAATCAGAGGAGCCACTCCGGCTCAAGGGAGGAAATTGAACGATCCTTAAGACTAGGAGGTCAGGAGCGGGACCTACTGAGGTAGGTGCCTGGGTGGACACCATCATGACTCATCAAGATGTACCAACATCATCAAATATACACCTCATGTATGTGCCAACTCATCAACTACTAGTCTCAACCATGTACCCAACATGTACCTCAACCAAAATCCCTCATCAATTTCATCATCCAAATATTATTTGTAACTCTGTAATAGACCTGGTGTATAATATCACATACCTGCAAACCTTCCTTAACTTTAACAACAAGAGACTAGCATTTTCATCAAACATTACTTTAGTCTCACATGACTAATTTTGGATTAGTCAACAACCCTAAATTGAAATAACCATAACTATGTACTTGTAATGAATAAAGATCTAAAAATGGTACACAATGTTCTTTGGTGTCTTTTATACAATTCCTCCATACTTCACTACTTGGAACCTCTCAAAAAAGGAGTTATAGAAAAAATGGAATACTTTGTTGAATTCTGGCTTATTCTAGAGAGTGAACTTGTAGAGCGTGCCCCACACGTAATATTTTTTGTATGGATATGAACATTGTACACAGAATACTACAGACTGTACGATAACCAATAAATTTGGTCTTACTGAATTTGGATTTGTTATGAATAAGTTATGATGTTTTTACCCGAAACACTTGTTTTAGACTAGTTTCAGGACTAGCCACAAACCTATTTCCACAGTGTGTAACTTCAAAAATACAACGATACACAAGATTAAATATGTATCACAGCTAACTGGATATGTTTCTTGAATGGCCTCCCAATTTCACGGTCTGAATCATTCTAGAAAAAAAATTATTGTGAAAATGGTGAGATGACCTGTAAATAACATACCTTAGAGAGCATCATCAAAAGAATTTATCGTCCCTTGAATTCCGGCCTTCTTTACTTCACCTTCCCTCTCAAATTCGACTTAGATATCCTTTGGTTACCTCAATCACCTGTAGATATTCAATAGTCTCAAGTGTGATTAAAATGAGAGAGCCTTGCCTCTTATTTATACTTTCATGTAGCTTCCTCGAGGGGTTACCTTTTAACCATCTTAACCCACTTTCCTTATTTTAGGGTTAACCCACTTCTAACCACTTCTCAACTTAGCAATTTCTTCATTAACTTTATTATTTAAATAATTTCATTTGTATTCCCTTTGACATATAGTACACTCATCACTTCACTTTATTATTTACCTTCTAAAATCTATTAAACCACTTTGACTACTTTGACCTTTTGGGGCTTCTAGATGACTCATGAGGGTTCTCTAACTTCACATGGCCATAACTCTTTAACCGTGAGGAGTTATGTGACGTTACACATATCACAGGAAATGGCATGACATGTACTATCCATATAGAATATTCTTACTTGCAAATATATCAAAACTCATACCATTATCCATCAAACAAACGTGGGTCCATTACCCAAACCTTTCTCCAACTTCACATGGCCATAATTCTCTAACTATGAGGATCTATGTGACGTTTCAGATACCACTGGAAATGGCATGACATGTACTATCCATGTGGAATATTCTTACCTACAAATATATCAAAGCACAAGCCATTATCCATCAAACAAACTTGTGTCCATTACCCAAACCATTGTGCTACCAAAATTCGCTACCAAACTTTCTTCAAGAGTTGACATCAATGACAACCAACTCAATTAATCAACAACTACCACAATACTAAAATATAAAACATCCCAATATAATCTCATCTTCAAAAATATGTTATCCAAGTTCTTCCAATATTACTCTTTTTTTAAATTAGTGCATAAAAATTTTAGAATTTTGTACTAACTCATGCAAGTAAAACTTTTTGCTCTATCATTAAAGCTCAATAATAAAAAAGGTTGATATTTATGCTTTAACATTAGAGCTAAATAATAATAATAATAATAATAGAACTAAATAATAATAATAATAATAATATAAATGATTTTTTTATTTTAAATTAGTGCATAAAAGTTTTAAAATTTTGTACTAAATAATGCAAGCAAGTGAACTTTATGCTCTATCATCGAAGCTCAATAATATATAAAGTTGATATATGCTCTATCATTGAAGCTCAATAATATATAAAGTTGATATTTATGCTCTTAACATTAGAGATAAATAATAAAAATATAAATTATTGACAATAATAATAAAATCTAAAGTGAAACTTTATGCTCTATCATTGAAGCTCAATAATATATAAAGTGATATTTATGCTCCAACTTTAGAATAAAAAATAATAATATAAATATAAATGATTAACAATAATAATAAAATATAGATAAAAAAAATCGATAACTAAATAATAAGAATAGTTAATATGTAAAAATTTTCTATAATATCTTTATTTTTAATCATTTTATCTGAACAAATTTTATATTCAAAATTCATAAAAACATGTTCCTTCTCTTCCTAGAATATATATATATATATATATATATATATATATATATATATAAAATCTTAGTGCATAAAAGTTTTAGAATTTTTTACTAACTCATGCAAGTGAAATTTATGCTATATCATTGAAGCTCAATAATAAAGGAAGTTGAGATTTATGACTAACATTGGAGCTCAATAATAAAAATATAAATGATAGAGAATAATAATTAAATATAAATAACAAAAATCGCCACTATATAACTTTTTAAGTAATAAGGATCGTTACTATGTAACTTTTTCTATAATATATTTGATCTTTAATCATTTTATATTCAAAATTCATAAAAACATGATCCTTTTCTTCTTAGAATATATATATATATATATATATATATATATATATATATATATATATATATTCACTTCCTAAAAACAAATATGGACGGATGATTGGTTAAAGAAGGAATGTGGAGAGACAAAATGGCACCTACTACACGGTGGAAATATTTAAAAGATCAAGTTATCCCATAGTTTATTAGTGAAATCAAAGAAGACACAACAAAACTTGTTTACCTATAAACCAACCAAATGCTTGGGGCACTGTATATCCAACTATCAAGTATAGGCATTGGTAAGCGTTGTGCTCCCCTTGATTGAACCATCCTAATTTATGGATGAAGCCATATTGTGTGATCTTGAATCAATTATTAGGTCAGAAGTAGAAACAAATATCGATGTTCATAGGGAAGGAAGAACACAGAAGTTCTATAAGATTCCATGCCATTTTAGAATTCTCAAAACCCAAAGCATGTTCAATTGAAGCCACTGCATAGAACCCCTCTCTGTATGCGCACCTTAAGCCCTCTTCCCTCTACTCTCCCCCACCTCCCCTCCTACTGAATCGGCCTTTGCTACCTTATATGTCGTTGGTAGGGATGCTTCTTGTGCTCCTGGAACAAGATCAACTTGATCGATGGGTGATGCAACTAGTGGCTAAGAAGCTAGATATGGAACTGGTGGATATCCAACTGTGACTGATGAAATTGGTTCAACTTAGTCAAATGCATCAATTGTCTTTGCCTTCGCATAGCCCCTAGGAGCTACATGATATCTTGGAACAATAGGCAATCCTTAAATTACATATCGGAACTATAGTTTATGTTGGAGAATCATTTTGAGGTACAATATCATATCTTGGAACACAACTTCTATGAAAAACACCAAATACATATATAATAGGAACAAAGGAAGATACCAGAGCGCCCGCTCTTGGAACAAAAGGAAATTTTGGAACTATACTTCTAGGAACACTTGGAAATGTAGGAACACAAGGAGGAACTCAAACTACTAGTTCTCCTACTAGGTATGAAATCAGAACAAATACAATTGTTGAATCAACTGGAACTATCTATGCTTGCTTTGTTGATTTCTCTGTTGTTGGTGCTGCTACTTAAACTCTTTGTGCTGGAACCGTTGCTCTTTCCTTTTGTATTGGTTTAGGCTATACTAATTCAACCCAGTCAATTGGTACTAGAACACTTGCAACTAGAACTTGACTTCTAAGGAATTCATGGGATGTCAAAACTAAGATTCTAGGAACATAAGGTAATGCACACTATAAAGTAGGAATGCATATGAATGTTGTAACAATGGGAAATTATAGAATTACATATATATAGGGACAAATAAAGATGTCAGAACATTGCTTCTATAAACACGCATAGATGCACTAACTTGAACAATAGTTGATATCAGAACTACATTGATAGGAACATCATTGGATGCAAGAATAAGAATTCTAGCTACTTAAACTTGATCTAGTAGATTTGCACCCAACAACATAGGAAAAGTAATAAGTGGTATCATAGATAGGGGAAACAAAGGCATAGTTAGGGGTAGGCATGGGCATCTAAGGAAGAGGTAACAACCCTACTAGTTCCAAAGCAAGTAGTTGATCCAACAGTGGCACCACCAGTAGTTGTGGTTTAACCAGTTAATGTACCAGTGAACTTAAGGGTAGTAGCAATTATGGTTCCAATTCCTATAGGTGTTCTGACAAGAGAAAAAGAGCTAGAGAATCTAGGGGTTATATAGATGCAAATGCATAGGTCACTATAGAGGCATCAATTAAAATAGAAAAGTGTGTGGCATCAGTGTAGAGAAAATATCCACTTAGACCTACATAAGCTCTTGTTCTTGTGTATCTAAGAGAGAATAAATATAACAGGTACAATGTACAAAGTGAGTGAAGTGGTTTCCAAATATTTTAAGTACGGTTTAGGTTTCACATTTGGTTTCAAGGCTAGTATATGAACAATATGTAGTTCCTCCCGATTTAATGGCTATCTCAAAGCTGTTATCAAGCCTGATTTTTGGGCTAATAGGTACTTTGACCTATATACAACATTTTATCAAGGTTTGCTTAGTGTTCAATGATTTAATGAATACGCGTGGTGGGTCATCAATGAAAACACATGGGAAACATTAGGGTGATTGTAACTAATAGTGATGCCTTTATAATTCATTAGTTTTTTCCCCCTTTCATGTGGTCCCTTCCCATCAATCTAATACTTAGGGAAACAATAAATTTACGTCAGGAAATGAGAACTTGTATTTGTGTTGAGTAATGAGCAAGAAAAAGAGATCAATGGGTGGTCTCGTTGACCAAGTGAAATATCGATACCCATGGCCAATGAGACTAATTCCAGTTCTTGATAAAGAACCATAGCCTACAACAATCATTGATCCAGTTCCATATATGAAGTTATAAGTAGTAGAGCCAAGAGCTAGAGAAAAGAAAACCAAAAGGATACTACTACCAAAGCCATCTAGACCGACCAAATTCATAAAGCTAGTTAGCCAAGAAAGTCGTTCTAAGTCAAGCCAATGAGAGTCAATTCCATCCTTTGACCTAGTTGGTGGAGTTAGACTAGAACCAAAGAAAGCAGCAGTAGCTACAACATTAAGCATGAACCATCAACCACTTAAGATATACTTTTCTAGTTTTCCTTGTTGTTTACCCAGTAGAATGACCATCATCCTCACCAGTAATAAAGCCAATGTCTATTGTTCGTAATGATCAGGATTTAATATTTTCTTCTCGAGCATAAGAACCTAATTCTAGAGATGAAGAGTCAGATGTTTTGAATGAAGAGCCAGATGTTCGAGAGACAAACTCTTATGATTGATTTCCAGATCCAAACCTTCGTGATAGAGATGTTGATACAAACTTATCCATTTATCCATATCCAGATCGAGACCTAGACCCACCTATAGCACCAAAGGAAGCATCCTAGCTAGTCATTGATTTGATTGACTAAGTTGCAGTTCCAGGTCCTCTAGCATGTGCAGTTAATCCAGTTGAGTCAGTCAATTAAGAAGTAGTTGATTCCTTTGATTAAGACATGACAGATCCAGTTTATTCAGTCAATGAGAAGCAAAGGCAAAGCACAAGCATAGGAGTTAGCTACTAGTAGATAGATAAAAGTAAGTAGTTGTTGACTCTGTTGATTATGGTGAACCATAACAAGTAGCAGCTTCAATAGCACCAACAGTAAGCAGAAAAGGTACAACTTAATCTAGTTCTTTACTTTTCTTATTCTCCTTATTATAGTTATTTCTATAGATTGGAAACCAGATTAGAGATAAACCAATTATAGGGAAATTTTAGCCCTCTTATGCAACACTTTGTGACCTTAGATGCAATATTCTCATCATTTCCTACAAAATTCAATAGAAAAAAGTTTTATTTACAAATATGGGGTTCCATGGGGTCTACCGGACACCCCAAATTTGTCTAAAGGAGTTTGGGGAAGGCATGCACTTGAGTAAGAGAATGAAGGTAGGAATGCATGAGTCAGGATTTGAGGAAATTGAGTTGCTCGACTAGAAGCAGAGGATTTATTAGTAGTCTATTATCTTATATTCTCTTGGGGTAGGCTCCTCAAATACTTTGGAAAAATAAAAGGATGTCTCTTCCTTTCTCTCCTCACCCCACTTATATAGAGCAATAAATTACCTTTTCTTGAGCAATAGATTCGCACCTTACCCTTAGCGAAAAACGATAAATTCCTCTCCCTTTGGTCAAGTTTGTTTGCACATCCTTATTTCTTTCAAAATCATGCATTTTCGAAGAAGCGGGAGAATCTTAAGCAGATGCATAATCAAGAGAAAAATTGAAAGTGGACTCATAAGAATCATAATTTGGATTAGAGGAAGAAATGGATGCTTCTTCATCAGAGAAGAAGTGATGTTGGAAGGGAAATAAATTGTGGGAATCGTTCACCTTGTCTAGAATATATGGATGGTAGCGACATTTTTTTTTCCGTCCCTATGGGGGTACCCAGTAGCTGGTGTAGGATAGGAGGGTGAACCGGGCTCAATACCTAGTCCATCTTTCCTAATTTTCTTCTTGTGAGAGAGAAAATAGGTGGTTGCAGTACCAAATTTGGAAGAATCGAAGTCAGATTGTCTCTTAGACTAGGAATATAACTTACTAAGATGGCTGGTCTAGCGTCTGCCGATAGATTGAGGGGAAGAAATAAGAAAACAAGTAAGTGATTTCCCCTCAAGGACTGATCTTGTCTAGAAGTAAACTTTGCTTGGTTTGTGATAACCTTACCTTCCAAGTAGCAATTTGAGGGGAATAAATATAAGACAGGAAATAAATGAATTTGAGGGGACAAAATACAGGCCTTTCAGTAACTAGAGAGAGAATAAATAAAGCGTAATTACATATATAAACGGATTACCAGAGGTGATTGGTTCCAATACTGAAGGTGAATATTCTATTGATGAAGATTCTATAGAGGTGGGTAAATCAAAGCTAGTCAAACACTATGAATCAATCCCAAAGACACACCATATGCATTCAAGTCCTTGTCACCTTATGGCCTCCCCCTACCTAAATCCTTTACGATACTGCTATTACTACTGCGAGCGGTTCTGATTATCCCTTACATGAAATATAATGAAGAATATTGTGATATAGTAGTTAGCATAAGATCTGATTAATACTCGTAGATGAAACATCTACAAAGGAGGAAATATCTATGGAGGAGGTACATCCCATAGTGGAAAAAGATAATGCACCTGAATTAACTAAGGGATGACTCATCCTAAGGATTTATGAACACAATGGTTTTGTACAAGCTAGGGGATTGGCAGATGATGATATATATAAAAGAGACACAATACCGTATGTTGAATTAATAGGGGGTGGTATCTCTTCTATAATTGCATTAGGTGGAGTACGAGACTTTTGGTGAATTTCCAAAAGGTTTGATTTAAATTTAGGGATTTCAAAACACATATGCGAATAATGACTATAAAGGATACATAAAGTGCACAAATGCTTGTTATGAAATTTTTTGTTGCACTGCTTGGCAACATCAGGAAGAGAAATAATAACCATGGGGAGATCATAAGTCTCCTCCATCACTTGGTGATGACTTAAAAATACTACGAGTTTTAGGCATTGATGGGTGGCATGACCATGAACATCACAAATAAAACAAGATGGAGGTGTTCTCTTGGGTGTATAAGTCTAAGTGGACATGGTTGGCTCTAGGGAATGAGTGACCCCATAATTCTTGGTTTCCCCCCAATCACTTGTTCTTCCTTTGTTAGTATGGGTTGGAGGAATAAGTTGTTAGATAATATGCAAAGGATGGACCAATGTGGTTTGAACTAGATGCACAATAATAAAGACTAATTGGGTTGTATATGTGAGGCTAGGTCAATTAAGATACCAAATGGGAAGGCCAATGGTCAGTCCAGGAAGGTTCAATGTAACCATGAAAAAAGTTCCAACTATACCAGTGGGGGAAATAGAAAAGTAATTTGTGCAATAGAAAAGTTAACCCATGAGTTTCCTGCCACTAGGGGAGGGGCAAGTTGTGTCTCCAAGTGCCTGGAAGATGACTCACAAGAGGTCATGATTGTACACATTTTGGATGTTCATTCTACAAGGACTTTGGGTGGAGGTCCATGAAAGGCTTAGATCAATGAAGGGTTTGTAAATACCCCAAGTTCAACTTCAAAAAATGAGGGCATGGAAATGTTTCCTTCAATGGCCAATAAAACATTATCTAGAGTGGACAATGACTTAGGAACATGGTAATCAAGCTTATTGATGGTCACAATTTTTCCTTGATGGTGAAACATCATGAGATGAAATACTCTAGAAGCTACAACTTTCATGGCATACATGTAACTATGACCTAATAGAATGTTGTAATCGAGATGCACATCAACAACCTCTATATTGATCAAGATGGTCTTACCAACAATTTCAATGGGAACATTTTGCAAAAGGTCTTGTGGCTAGGAAAGGTGACCATCATACACCCGAAGAGTCATGAGATAAGGAACTAACTCCGGTGATCCTAAATTTTTCTAAATATGGGTAGCCATGACATAGGTATAATCACATTCATTTATGATACAATGATGAATGTTAGGATTATTTATAGTAATAGGAACCTAGAAAGAAACTACAAAAAGAATATGAGGTTATGCCTAATCAAAATAAAATGTGATTAAGGTAGATAAGAGGGTCAACATTTGGTCACAATATTGAAAATGGTCCACTGGTTGGGTCTGGGTCATTTTAATTCTCATTCAAATTAGGTTCTGAAGGCATACCATAGTGATGTCTCCGAGTCAATCAGTTAAGATTAGTCAAAGTCATGAAAATTATTTGGGAAGAAGGGTCACCAGAAGAATTCAAAGTAGAAGGTTGATTGGGATTGGGAGTTGTCGGTTGTGTTGAAACTATCCCTTGGAGAGGGAACAATTTTTACAACACCATGGGCTATGAAACATAAGGATTCCCTTGCTCTCTCGCCGATGGGAATAAATCAAGGGAAAAAACCTTACCTTATAGATAGTTATTTGAGGGGAGTTGAGGTTCTAAAATAGAGCATGTATCCTATAAAGTAAAGAGAAATAAAGATACATACGGTAAATTTATCCATCTTTTTCTCAAGATACATATAGGCCTTGAAAACAATCCAATCAAGGAACAGTTCAAATCAAGGCTTTGAATAACTAAAAAATATCCATATTTTCAAATGTAAGGTCGATACGTTTGACCCGGATAGGTTCTAACCATAACATAATAGGTAGGGGGCACTCCTTTCTCTCTCAATAGTTGGAATAGTGGAGTTGCCAACATGTAGAAGAGTAGAGGTGCTGGGTAATATTATTCTCCTCCTTGGGTAGGGAAATCTTATTTGAGTTGGAGAACAGGTGCTAGAAACCTGAAACAAGGGGCATACAAAGGGGAGGAACTGAAACCTACCGGTACATAGACGCATTTCTCTCTTGCATCGGTGATAAACACTTCTATACTCGGTTCTAACCATGAGTAACTAGATATGCCTTCCGGAACTATGCATTGAAAGAATAAACCATCCATAACATATATTTAAACCTTCTAACTCTTTCTACTGAACAACTAAAGCTCCTACCCTAGCGCGGATAAGGTGAGAATATATCCATACAATACCCAATATTTGAGGGGAAGAAAGAAGTACACAAAAACAGGTCCTTGTCTGCTTTCCCAGCTAGTCAAACAATACTTTCCACCTTCCCTTCCTTGGAATATTATTCATTCCTTAGAATCAATGGAAAAAACTCCCTTCCTAATTATATATGTATTTGACTTTCGTTATCCCAATTATGTTAATGTAGATACCATTTTTTTTTGTTTGTGGTGGCTCACGGGCCATGGTGCTTGATTCGAGGAATGTTTTAACTTGTCAGTTGGTAGAAACATCAAGCCTGAGTCCATGTCAAGTGGATATGATATATAGGTTGAGGTGAGGTAAGGATTATGATCATCCAAACAACCAACTAGAAATGTAGGGAGGAGGGATATAATCCCAACAAAAATTATAATGAGGTAAGTTTAACAGTTGTTTAATATAGCTTGGGACTTATTGATTACAAACCATAGTGAAGAGGATGGACACTTACTTGTAGGTAAGTCAACCCATCATCCATAACATATCTTGGGAAGAATATAACCAACATAATAGAAGTATGAGTTCAGGAAGATAACCAACTTATTACTAAAATTGTTGCATGTATCTGGATGGATAGGATGGATGGATGGGAGGACACTGGCTTGGGATGACTAGCTCTACTTAGTGTGCGACTGGGAAATTCTTTGCTTTCGGTATTAAAACTTTTCCAACTCATTGGAAAGTTCTATAGGCACAAACATCCCCACATCTCCCTCTTCCACTTCACCAAGAAATGTTGTAATGTAGAGTTGAGACTTTGAGCACTGAGCTTCCCTCTTCATGCTCAGTGCGGAAACCAACCACACCTTTTCATCAGGTTTCATTGTTGTTGTGCACATAACACAAGGTTTCTATCCCTCAAGTTTCAATGATTTTTATACAAATGGCATGAGTACCACCTAGGCTCTCTTTAGGAAGTCCTACCCAAGGATGACTTTAAATTCATCAATTGCACCACTGTAAACTTAGCACGTCTCTTTCATTTCACAATCTGGATGTGAACCTTGGATGCAACCCTAGCTGCTACCTTTGCCTTAGAATTCACCACCTTAATTGAAGCTCTGCATGATTGAACCCCAAGTCCAAGTTAACCTACCATCTCCTTCTTCAAGAAGTAGTGGGAGGATCAAAAGCCACCAATACTTGCACAATCCTCCCATTCACAATTAAATCCACATAACAGAGAAATTGTGATATTATTCTTGGTTTCCATCCAGGGCACCCAATCTCTAGAAGACTCCCTTATGTAAAACTTATCCTTACTTCTTGTCACATAAGTCATCTGCACACATTTTTATGTTAAGTGATCAACACCAAGAAAATAACAAGTCTCTGTCTTACCTAGACTTGAAGCATACTGCCCTATGGTACCATGCAACCATTTTCCCCATTTTGTTTATTCCATTGGTTCTCGCCTTGGTCCAAATACTCTTTAAATCAAGATTTCCCAAAGTTCCTCCTCCATAGATGATGCATGCATCTTCACTCCATTGAAGTGCAAGTTGAGGCGCAGTGGGAGGTTTGGCCACAATATTTTTAACCGAACCGTAGCTTGTAGAAATAGGCCTTTGCTGTCTTCACCCAAAATTTCCTAGCACCCAATTCCAAGTCATCTCATCACCAAGATGTCCACTGAATCTTCTTTTGGAAACTATAGTCAAGGTGGGAATTTTTCCAATAATTGTTGCACCAAGTGTTGTTGGAAACCATATTCCTCATAGTGGAAAAGAATTTCTCTTGGACCAATTTTCACGATGAGCAGTGCGTCGAATATGAACTCATCTCCTTCATTTGAGAGGAGAGCACCCAATTCAACTCTGATACCACATTTTCTTTTAGAAAAGTGGTGAAGAGGATTCAATTCATCTTTGATACCTCTTGTCATCACCCTACAAGTATTTCCTTCAATTTTTGGTTTTGGAATATATTGGAGCATGTGAAACTACCTAGCCTTGCTCTAGTGACTTGGTTTCCTAGACCAAAGATTTCCAAACTACGCTTCTTAGAAAGGACCAAACCCTTCCCAGGTTCAATGCTATTTGTTTCAACATAACCAACAGATACTTTGCCATTTCAGTTATAGCATCAAGTTAAACATCCCAACAACAAGAAACCACAATATGCAACACAATATATTGGTTGGCACCCAAGTTAGGTGCCTGAACTTTTATTATGATGAATGTTAAAATAGAGTAAAACAAGGAATCCTTGCCATTTCTTGTGGTTGTTTTATAGTAGTACAAATAGACTAAGGAAATATTTCCTTTTCTTCCTACTTTTCTTGACCAACCCTGAAGCTCTTGCATGTCTACCTCCTATAGATCCCATTCTCCATAGAACACTTAAAACAATTTATCCATGCATGATACCAAGTAGTGCCTCTTTCTTAGTTGTCTTCAGACCTATGTCCAACTTATGTAAGGATTATCTAACATCCAATTCATCGTTGTTCCAAACCCTTAACTTAGGCACCTCCGACTCCTTCTCCACTTCTTTTGCCAAAGATGAATTAATTTTGCACCAACTCATCATCCCTTTTATACATGAGGTTGCTTTATGACTCTAAGTCAAGTGGACCTTTCGCGTAACTCGCTCATCCAACTAGTGTAATTGGCTCCATGAACTCTACCCAAGGCTTGGGGTGCTCAACTCCCTTGGATAGACATTTTACCTTAAATGCGTTGGATTTCCCAAGGCATCACAAGTCTTTTATAAAGACATATTTCCAAATTATAAATTTTAGCCATCTCTCCTGACCATCTCACCCTTCCACCTCTTGTCGTATCTTTCTAACTACATCCAACCCATCAGGTGGGGGTGCCTAGTGCTCTAGAAAAAGAGGGGCATTACAATAATTTGTAACATTGCATATGATCTATCGATTTTACTTAACAAAATATATTTACTTCAATGAGCATGTAACAATGGAAAGTTAAAAATATAAATTGGTGGAGTGGTGTAGGAAACTAGTGCCTCTCTTGGGTCATGGAGTCAAATGAAGCAAAACCAAGTGTTTGAGTAGTAGTGGAGAATTCCATTGAAGCATTTGCATGGGATAAATATTTATAAATGAATGTGCTCTAATATTTGACAACTAACACTAGTTACAACTCTGTCTTGGTCATTGAAAATCCTACCAAGGGAAGAAAAACCTAACCTACAAATCATTAGGGTTGAGTACACACTAAAGTTTGTCTCAATGGGGAAGGATAAAGTAGGGGTCCAACATCATGAATATGTTTCTCCCTTGCAAGAATAATGTTACCATAATAGATATTGGAAGCCTCCTCAAGTTGCATGAGACTCCAATATCCCCCACAAATGCACACTGATTTCTTACTGATAATATCATGCTCACTCCCAGGTATGTTCCATGTCATACACAAACTGTTGTAAAACGATTAATCTAATGCTTCCTTTGGTGTTGTTTTAAATGTTACATTGACTAGTATTGTTGTCCATTAATATTCCCTACTTCAAATGCATTATGCTACCAAGAAACAACCATAAAAATCGAGTGTAACAGAATATTGAAATGAGCCTCCATGCTACTGCAAAATAGCAATGAAACAAGTAAAATACAAGTTTCAACAAGGGGCCATATTGATATTAAAAGTGCATCAAAAACATATTTAGACATAACTACTAGGCATGTGCCCTTGCTACTCATAGATTCTACTTAATAGTAGTTAAAACTCCTAAAATGACCGCCATTAACTGATTATATCCCTTGTACATAACTTCTCCTCTAAAGATAGAATGTGAAATAACAAAAAGATATATGCTTGACATATATAAATACTTGTTTCCTTAAACAAAGCACAACTCCCCCCCAATAGTGAGACAAATAATCATTATATGGCGTTAAATAAGGCAATTAGCAACAATTATCCTAATATCTTTGTCTTGGTGCCTTTGGAGTTTTGGATTTATCAATGCATCATTGATTGAAGCAATACATTTTGTATTTTCTTATAAGGTAATTGTTCCACCATAGATAAATAGGTCTCTTTCTCAAAAGCGTGAATTAATTCATTTTTGGATTGAGGTGATTAGTTAAGTGTCACTTATCTAGTACTTTCTATATTGGTTGAGGTTGTGAGTACTAATTTTTATTTTTCTTCTAATACTGTAATCTATTCAATATTAGATTAAAATAATTATACTACCTGCATGTGAAGATAGTAACTATGCAAATATTAATTAAGTAATCCAGTTAATTATTAATCTCTATTTTTAAATGAAGATTCATACATGAATTCATAATGTAAACAATTATAAAATCTCAATTCATAAAATTAACCATAATAATAATTCCATAACAACATAGATAAACAAGAAAACATATCTTAAGATAATTTTTCATCAAATGGTTGCAGAAAGAGGACGTTCCTCTCAACCATATGAACTTTTTTACTCTTTCATTTTATCAGTAATAGAGGCCAATCCAAGATGAGGTTATGCATACACAAGGTATAAATTCCTATTGATGGCACTAGGCTCTATCACATAGCCCAAAACCCCCCAAACTGTTCATGGAATCTATTGCTATATCAATTTCCAAATATACCAACATCTCTTCCCCACTCAACTTGTCTAAGCACCAGAAATGGGATCACCTTCTCTGCTACAATAGTCCCTTGGGATATCCTCCTTCCCTCCAATGCTCTAGCTTAGGTTGGCTAGGAATTTCACTAGCTGAAAAACAAGGAAATTATATCAGTTGTAGCCTAATCACTAGCTCATCTTAACAAGATTTCACATGCAATCATGGATTCTACATGATTCATTTATTTGCATGATTCATAAATTCCATGTGCCTTTAGGGGAAGCATATGTATCCTCTTAAGGGCATCAGTCTCATTATTAAATGATATTAACACAAAACTATGGTTAAGGACTTAGGAAATAAAATTATACTCACGTAGCCCCCCAATCCCCCTTTCATTCCCCTCTCATGGACTCCTCATAGCCCCTTGTTCTTTTTTCATCTCCTTATATATCAATTAGTGTTTTTTTATTAATATCATTGTTCAAATATAGTTAGATAAGTTTGTCTCATGTCCATATCTTCGTATACATTTACAAGAACAAATGAGGTTCAAAATTGGGGGTATTACATCAAGTCATCTTGTTGTTTAAATTATCTTTTGTGCAAGTTCATCTTTGTCTATGCCTCCATAGTTTTTTTAATATTTTTCTTTTCATTAACTCTCTTCCTTAGAGGCCTCTCCCAAGCTAGGATATGAGACCACCAAGGCAAAGGAACATGTTATGGGCTCATTCTCTCCAAGCCCAACCTACCTATTTTCATGCTCAACCAGTTACTCCAAAATGGAGCTACTTCAAACAACCTTGACACTCTCTTCCACTACCCCACTCAACACAAGGAAGGTGACCTTTCTTTGCTAAATAGTCCCTTAGAAGCCCCCTTCTCTCCATTGCTCTTAGTGTGTGCAAATTATGTAGAAGGAGATGAATTTTCTACATGAAATCGAGATTCCCCTTTCTTCTACTTGGTTTCTCGAGAAACCAAAGAGTAGTTTCAACACAATTGGTAATGGAATTCTTATCTTTCCCAGCCTATATGCTCACTACTGCCACTTAGACCCCATCTTGAGTCTGTAAATTCCTCTTTACAACTCTCTTTAAGGAAAATGTATCATACTTGTCTTTTTGTAACTAGTAACATTTCTCTTGGGTTCGACAATGCCTCATGCTACTATGTGTGCATTCATATCCTCCTTATCTCTTACATCATACTCCTATTGCATACTAAAAAATATCTCCTAAAACAACTCCCTTTGAACATGGAAATTGAGAAACAAGGCTGACATAACTTCTAATAGAAGGAATTATACAACCCATATGTTCCCCCCTAAGGATGGTTCTTGCTCATGCTTCTATTACTATGTGATAAATCCTCACCAACTCTCCCATTCATTCAATGATTGGATTAATAAGTAAAAAGATTGTTGTTGGCTCAATTTAGCCATATGGTAGAAAAGAGAGATAAGATCTAAGGCTAACACTTGGAAAATGAAGATTTATGTTCACATAGACTTCTTTTCCTCTTCCCCTTTGATCAAATCATAACCCCTCTTTTTTTGTTTCTCTAGATCAATTTATATTATTTTACATAGCTTTACAATTTCACCATGCCAAACTAGCATATGATCCATATGGTATACTTTGCCTCTTACAAGCTAGCCATTTATTAGTGGAGCCTTGGGAAAGTGCCACTAAGGCGATAGAGTGGTTCTTACAATTTTCTCTAAGATTCTCACTTGGTAAAGAATTTACATCATAAGTGAAATTCCAAGTTGTAACACCCTCCACCTTCATTCTTCGTTAAGCATCATTTTTTAGAACAAGTTATATTCGCTTCCTTAAAAAGCATATATATATATATAATATGGAGAAACATGGGATCTCGCATGTGAAGCTTTTCAACATAATAATCATAGAAAAACATGGGTTGTCACATGTGAAGCATTCTAAAAAAATAATTAATCTTTGAGATCTTTGAAGAAGGAATTTCTATAAAGATATCACACTCAATAAAGATCTTTGAACAAGGAATTTCTATAAAGATATCACACTCAATAAAACTATGTATTCCATACTTTATGGATATGAATGCTCCCCTTTCGTTCACATGGGAAACAATGTGATGCCACTTTTCAAGAGAGTGATAATATTTTATAAGTGCATGAAGATAGGATTTCGTTATGCGTTGTTATCATAAGAGTAATGTTGTATCCACACTAGAAAAGCAAGTTGACCTTAGTGACTCTTTGACTCCATCTTATCTTAAGATAATACAAATTCTCCCCAATCTATCTTCGTTGTCTAAATCATTATAATAATAATCTATCTATGTTGTCTAAATCATTAACATTATGATTGAATCGTTGAAGATTCAATATATCTTCCTTTCCATTTCACTATCACTTGCATGTCCTCTTATCCATAATTCATATTAACAATAACTATTTATCTCTTTATATATTTATATATATATATATATATATATATATATATATAAAAGTATTATAAATAACAATATATATCTCCATTTGTAATATATAGTTAATATATAGTTAAGTATTATAAATAATAATATATATCTTCATTTTTAATCCCAATAATTTGAGAGTCTTGTCTATGATAAACAACAACAATTTTCAAGATCAAAACATGATTACCATAGTATATCATTTAATGCATCACCACACTATATCATTTAATGTAGTAATTTTATTAATTTTCAAGATCAAAACATGATCACTATAGTATATCATTTAATGCATCACCACACTATAACATTTAATCTAACAATTTTATCAGTTTCATAGGAATTAGTTTGGTCAAAAGCAATGACTTCCAAAGAAATTTGTTTTCCTTTAATTGGAAATGGGCCATGGATAGAGTCCAATCATTCTTTGGAGCAAACATCCTATAATTTCTAGAGTCTCTTAAACTTGGGATGAATCCTTCCAAAAGAGAGAAGAGACCAGTCTTGGGTCAAACTAAAATAGATGTAAGAAGTGGTTCCAGACATTATTCAAATAAGGAAGATAAGAATGTGAGATCTATGGAAGTAGATTGAGGAGGGGATGAGCCAGAGAATGATGAAGAAATGAACACCAATGATGAGCCATGGCGTGATGAAAGAAACAAATGCCAATGGATCCACTCAGGTCGATGGCACAAGAGGTTGAATCCCGATGGACGACAAAGGAGGCAAGAGACGGGTAGATAGGTGATGTGATAGGTGGTATTGGTTGACAAGTTTTGAACGGTTGATAGGTTTTGAGGAAAAAATGATCATATACACTTACCTTCAGAATAATTATAAGTTACATGAAAACCTGTATTATGTTATTATTATTTTTTTGTCAGGAATTGAATATTCCAACCATAATCTAACTTTTCTTTCACAAAACATAAGTTTGCATGAATTGAATTTAACCCAAAGACACATTGCATGCATATTTAATCATAATTGCATTTAACAATAAAGGACTTTCAACATAAACACATTTGCATTATCTATTCAAGTTACTCTAAAAATCACAAAATAAAATTTTCCAAATGACATAATAAACTTTTACAAATGACATAATAAAGTTTTCCACATGACATTA
>ML777341.1:1240612-1259285 GCA_009831015.1 Picea engelmannii | reverse complement strand
GTTTCCTTCAATGGCCAATAAAACATTATCTAGAGTGGACAATGACTTAGGAACATGGTAATCAAGCTTATTGATGGTCACAATTTTTCCTTGATGGTGAAACATCATGAGATGAAATACTCTAGAAGCTACAACTTTCATGGCATACATGTAACTATGACCTAATAGAATGTTGTAATCGAGATGCACATCAACAACCTCTATATTGATCAAGATGGTCTTACCAACAATTTCAATGGGAACATTTTGCAAAAGGTCTTGTGGCTAGGAAAGGTGACCATCATACACCCGAAGAGTCATGAGATAAGGAACTAACTCCGGTGATCCTAAATTTTTCTAAATATGGGTAGCCATGACATAGGTATAATCACATTCATTTATGATACAATGATGAATGTTAGGATTATTTATAGTAATAGGAACCTAGAAAGAAACTACAAAAAGAATATGAGGTTATGCCTAATCAAAATAAAATGTGATTAAGGTAGATAAGAGGGTCAACATTTGGTCACAATATTGAAAATGGTCCACTGGTTGGGTCTGGGTCATTTTAATTCTCATTCAAATTAGGTTCTGAAGGCATACCATAGTGATGTCTCCGAGTCAATCAGTTAAGATTAGTCAAAGTCATGAAAATTATTTGGGAAGAAGGGTCACCAGAAGAATTCAAAGTAGAAGGTTGATTGGGATTGGGAGTTGTCGGTTGTGTTGAAACTATCCCTTGGAGAGGGAACAATTTTTACAACACCATGGGCTATGAAACATAAGGATTCCCTTGCTCTCTCGCCGATGGGAATAAATCAAGGGAAAAAACCTTACCTTATAGATAGTTATTTGAGGGGAGTTGAGGTTCTAAAATAGAGCATGTATCCTATAAAGTAAAGAGAAATAAAGATACATACGGTAAATTTATCCATCTTTTTCTCAAGATACATATAGGCCTTGAAAACAATCCAATCAAGGAACAGTTCAAATCAAGGCTTTGAATAACTAAAAAATATCCATATTTTCAAATGTAAGGTCGATACGTTTGACCCGGATAGGTTCTAACCATAACATAATAGGTAGGGGGCACTCCTTTCTCTCTCAATAGTTGGAATAGTGGAGTTGCCAACATGTAGAAGAGTAGAGGTGCTGGGTAATATTATTCTCCTCCTTGGGTAGGGAAATCTTATTTGAGTTGGAGAACAGGTGCTAGAAACCTGAAACAAGGGGCATACAAAGGGGAGGAACTGAAACCTACCGGTACATAGACGCATTTCTCTCTTGCATCGGTGATAAACACTTCTATACTCGGTTCTAACCATGAGTAACTAGATATGCCTTCCGGAACTATGCATTGAAAGAATAAACCATCCATAACATATATTTAAACCTTCTAACTCTTTCTACTGAACAACTAAAGCTCCTACCCTAGCGCGGATAAGGTGAGAATATATCCATACAATACCCAATATTTGAGGGGAAGAAAGAAGTACACAAAAACAGGTCCTTGTCTGCTTTCCCAGCTAGTCAAACAATACTTTCCACCTTCCCTTCCTTGGAATATTATTCATTCCTTAGAATCAATGGAAAAAACTCCCTTCCTAATTATATATGTATTTGACTTTCGTTATCCCAATTATGTTAATGTAGATACCATTTTTTTTTGTTTGTGGTGGCTCACGGGCCATGGTGCTTGATTCGAGGAATGTTTTAACTTGTCAGTTGGTAGAAACATCAAGCCTGAGTCCATGTCAAGTGGATATGATATATAGGTTGAGGTGAGGTAAGGATTATGATCATCCAAACAACCAACTAGAAATGTAGGGAGGAGGGATATAATCCCAACAAAAATTATAATGAGGTAAGTTTAACAGTTGTTTAATATAGCTTGGGACTTATTGATTACAAACCATAGTGAAGAGGATGGACACTTACTTGTAGGTAAGTCAACCCATCATCCATAACATATCTTGGGAAGAATATAACCAACATAATAGAAGTATGAGTTCAGGAAGATAACCAACTTATTACTAAAATTGTTGCATGTATCTGGATGGATAGGATGGATGGATGGGAGGACACTGGCTTGGGATGACTAGCTCTACTTAGTGTGCGACTGGGAAATTCTTTGCTTTCGGTATTAAAACTTTTCCAACTCATTGGAAAGTTCTATAGGCACAAACATCCCCACATCTCCCTCTTCCACTTCACCAAGAAATGTTGTAATGTAGAGTTGAGACTTTGAGCACTGAGCTTCCCTCTTCATGCTCAGTGCGGAAACCAACCACACCTTTTCATCAGGTTTCATTGTTGTTGTGCACATAACACAAGGTTTCTATCCCTCAAGTTTCAATGATTTTTATACAAATGGCATGAGTACCACCTAGGCTCTCTTTAGGAAGTCCTACCCAAGGATGACTTTAAATTCATCAATTGCACCACTGTAAACTTAGCACGTCTCTTTCATTTCACAATCTGGATGTGAACCTTGGATGCAACCCTAGCTGCTACCTTTGCCTTAGAATTCACCACCTTAATTGAAGCTCTGCATGATTGAACCCCAAGTCCAAGTTAACCTACCATCTCCTTCTTCAAGAAGTAGTGGGAGGATCAAAAGCCACCAATACTTGCACAATCCTCCCATTCACAATTAAATCCACATAACAGAGAAATTGTGATATTATTCTTGGTTTCCATCCAGGGCACCCAATCTCTAGAAGACTCCCTTATGTAAAACTTATCCTTACTTCTTGTCACATAAGTCATCTGCACACATTTTTATGTTAAGTGATCAACACCAAGAAAATAACAAGTCTCTGTCTTACCTAGACTTGAAGCATACTGCCCTATGGTACCATGCAACCATTTTCCCCATTTTGTTTATTCCATTGGTTCTCGCCTTGGTCCAAATACTCTTTAAATCAAGATTTCCCAAAGTTCCTCCTCCATAGATGATGCATGCATCTTCACTCCATTGAAGTGCAAGTTGAGGCGCAGTGGGAGGTTTGGCCACAATATTTTTAACCGAACCGTAGCTTGTAGAAATAGGCCTTTGCTGTCTTCACCCAAAATTTCCTAGCACCCAATTCCAAGTCATCTCATCACCAAGATGTCCACTGAATCTTCTTTTGGAAACTATAGTCAAGGTGGGAATTTTTCCAATAATTGTTGCACCAAGTGTTGTTGGAAACCATATTCCTCATAGTGGAAAAGAATTTCTCTTGGACCAATTTTCACGATGAGCAGTGCGTCGAATATGAACTCATCTCCTTCATTTGAGAGGAGAGCACCCAATTCAACTCTGATACCACATTTTCTTTTAGAAAAGTGGTGAAGAGGATTCAATTCATCTTTGATACCTCTTGTCATCACCCTACAAGTATTTCCTTCAATTTTTGGTTTTGGAATATATTGGAGCATGTGAAACTACCTAGCCTTGCTCTAGTGACTTGGTTTCCTAGACCAAAGATTTCCAAACTACGCTTCTTAGAAAGGACCAAACCCTTCCCAGGTTCAATGCTATTTGTTTCAACATAACCAACAGATACTTTGCCATTTCAGTTATAGCATCAAGTTAAACATCCCAACAACAAGAAACCACAATATGCAACACAATATATTGGTTGGCACCCAAGTTAGGTGCCTGAACTTTTATTATGATGAATGTTAAAATAGAGTAAAACAAGGAATCCTTGCCATTTCTTGTGGTTGTTTTATAGTAGTACAAATAGACTAAGGAAATATTTCCTTTTCTTCCTACTTTTCTTGACCAACCCTGAAGCTCTTGCATGTCTACCTCCTATAGATCCCATTCTCCATAGAACACTTAAAACAATTTATCCATGCATGATACCAAGTAGTGCCTCTTTCTTAGTTGTCTTCAGACCTATGTCCAACTTATGTAAGGATTATCTAACATCCAATTCATCGTTGTTCCAAACCCTTAACTTAGGCACCTCCGACTCCTTCTCCACTTCTTTTGCCAAAGATGAATTAATTTTGCACCAACTCATCATCCCTTTTATACATGAGGTTGCTTTATGACTCTAAGTCAAGTGGACCTTTCGCGTAACTCGCTCATCCAACTAGTGTAATTGGCTCCATGAACTCTACCCAAGGCTTGGGGTGCTCAACTCCCTTGGATAGACATTTTACCTTAAATGCGTTGGATTTCCCAAGGCATCACAAGTCTTTTATAAAGACATATTTCCAAATTATAAATTTTAGCCATCTCTCCTGACCATCTCACCCTTCCACCTCTTGTCGTATCTTTCTAACTACATCCAACCCATCAGGTGGGGGTGCCTAGTGCTCTAGAAAAAGAGGGGCATTACAATAATTTGTAACATTGCATATGATCTATCGATTTTACTTAACAAAATATATTTACTTCAATGAGCATGTAACAATGGAAAGTTAAAAATATAAATTGGTGGAGTGGTGTAGGAAACTAGTGCCTCTCTTGGGTCATGGAGTCAAATGAAGCAAAACCAAGTGTTTGAGTAGTAGTGGAGAATTCCATTGAAGCATTTGCATGGGATAAATATTTATAAATGAATGTGCTCTAATATTTGACAACTAACACTAGTTACAACTCTGTCTTGGTCATTGAAAATCCTACCAAGGGAAGAAAAACCTAACCTACAAATCATTAGGGTTGAGTACACACTAAAGTTTGTCTCAATGGGGAAGGATAAAGTAGGGGTCCAACATCATGAATATGTTTCTCCCTTGCAAGAATAATGTTACCATAATAGATATTGGAAGCCTCCTCAAGTTGCATGAGACTCCAATATCCCCCACAAATGCACACTGATTTCTTACTGATAATATCATGCTCACTCCCAGGTATGTTCCATGTCATACACAAACTGTTGTAAAACGATTAATCTAATGCTTCCTTTGGTGTTGTTTTAAATGTTACATTGACTAGTATTGTTGTCCATTAATATTCCCTACTTCAAATGCATTATGCTACCAAGAAACAACCATAAAAATCGAGTGTAACAGAATATTGAAATGAGCCTCCATGCTACTGCAAAATAGCAATGAAACAAGTAAAATACAAGTTTCAACAAGGGGCCATATTGATATTAAAAGTGCATCAAAAACATATTTAGACATAACTACTAGGCATGTGCCCTTGCTACTCATAGATTCTACTTAATAGTAGTTAAAACTCCTAAAATGACCGCCATTAACTGATTATATCCCTTGTACATAACTTCTCCTCTAAAGATAGAATGTGAAATAACAAAAAGATATATGCTTGACATATATAAATACTTGTTTCCTTAAACAAAGCACAACTCCCCCCCAATAGTGAGACAAATAATCATTATATGGCGTTAAATAAGGCAATTAGCAACAATTATCCTAATATCTTTGTCTTGGTGCCTTTGGAGTTTTGGATTTATCAATGCATCATTGATTGAAGCAATACATTTTGTATTTTCTTATAAGGTAATTGTTCCACCATAGATAAATAGGTCTCTTTCTCAAAAGCGTGAATTAATTCATTTTTGGATTGAGGTGATTAGTTAAGTGTCACTTATCTAGTACTTTCTATATTGGTTGAGGTTGTGAGTACTAATTTTTATTTTTCTTCTAATACTGTAATCTATTCAATATTAGATTAAAATAATTATACTACCTGCATGTGAAGATAGTAACTATGCAAATATTAATTAAGTAATCCAGTTAATTATTAATCTCTATTTTTAAATGAAGATTCATACATGAATTCATAATGTAAACAATTATAAAATCTCAATTCATAAAATTAACCATAATAATAATTCCATAACAACATAGATAAACAAGAAAACATATCTTAAGATAATTTTTCATCAAATGGTTGCAGAAAGAGGACGTTCCTCTCAACCATATGAACTTTTTTACTCTTTCATTTTATCAGTAATAGAGGCCAATCCAAGATGAGGTTATGCATACACAAGGTATAAATTCCTATTGATGGCACTAGGCTCTATCACATAGCCCAAAACCCCCCAAACTGTTCATGGAATCTATTGCTATATCAATTTCCAAATATACCAACATCTCTTCCCCACTCAACTTGTCTAAGCACCAGAAATGGGATCACCTTCTCTGCTACAATAGTCCCTTGGGATATCCTCCTTCCCTCCAATGCTCTAGCTTAGGTTGGCTAGGAATTTCACTAGCTGAAAAACAAGGAAATTATATCAGTTGTAGCCTAATCACTAGCTCATCTTAACAAGATTTCACATGCAATCATGGATTCTACATGATTCATTTATTTGCATGATTCATAAATTCCATGTGCCTTTAGGGGAAGCATATGTATCCTCTTAAGGGCATCAGTCTCATTATTAAATGATATTAACACAAAACTATGGTTAAGGACTTAGGAAATAAAATTATACTCACGTAGCCCCCCAATCCCCCTTTCATTCCCCTCTCATGGACTCCTCATAGCCCCTTGTTCTTTTTTCATCTCCTTATATATCAATTAGTGTTTTTTTATTAATATCATTGTTCAAATATAGTTAGATAAGTTTGTCTCATGTCCATATCTTCGTATACATTTACAAGAACAAATGAGGTTCAAAATTGGGGGTATTACATCAAGTCATCTTGTTGTTTAAATTATCTTTTGTGCAAGTTCATCTTTGTCTATGCCTCCATAGTTTTTTTAATATTTTTCTTTTCATTAACTCTCTTCCTTAGAGGCCTCTCCCAAGCTAGGATATGAGACCACCAAGGCAAAGGAACATGTTATGGGCTCATTCTCTCCAAGCCCAACCTACCTATTTTCATGCTCAACCAGTTACTCCAAAATGGAGCTACTTCAAACAACCTTGACACTCTCTTCCACTACCCCACTCAACACAAGGAAGGTGACCTTTCTTTGCTAAATAGTCCCTTAGAAGCCCCCTTCTCTCCATTGCTCTTAGTGTGTGCAAATTATGTAGAAGGAGATGAATTTTCTACATGAAATCGAGATTCCCCTTTCTTCTACTTGGTTTCTCGAGAAACCAAAGAGTAGTTTCAACACAATTGGTAATGGAATTCTTATCTTTCCCAGCCTATATGCTCACTACTGCCACTTAGACCCCATCTTGAGTCTGTAAATTCCTCTTTACAACTCTCTTTAAGGAAAATGTATCATACTTGTCTTTTTGTAACTAGTAACATTTCTCTTGGGTTCGACAATGCCTCATGCTACTATGTGTGCATTCATATCCTCCTTATCTCTTACATCATACTCCTATTGCATACTAAAAAATATCTCCTAAAACAACTCCCTTTGAACATGGAAATTGAGAAACAAGGCTGACATAACTTCTAATAGAAGGAATTATACAACCCATATGTTCCCCCCTAAGGATGGTTCTTGCTCATGCTTCTATTACTATGTGATAAATCCTCACCAACTCTCCCATTCATTCAATGATTGGATTAATAAGTAAAAAGATTGTTGTTGGCTCAATTTAGCCATATGGTAGAAAAGAGAGATAAGATCTAAGGCTAACACTTGGAAAATGAAGATTTATGTTCACATAGACTTCTTTTCCTCTTCCCCTTTGATCAAATCATAACCCCTCTTTTTTTGTTTCTCTAGATCAATTTATATTATTTTACATAGCTTTACAATTTCACCATGCCAAACTAGCATATGATCCATATGGTATACTTTGCCTCTTACAAGCTAGCCATTTATTAGTGGAGCCTTGGGAAAGTGCCACTAAGGCGATAGAGTGGTTCTTACAATTTTCTCTAAGATTCTCACTTGGTAAAGAATTTACATCATAAGTGAAATTCCAAGTTGTAACACCCTCCACCTTCATTCTTCGTTAAGCATCATTTTTTAGAACAAGTTATATTCGCTTCCTTAAAAAGCATATATATATATATAATATGGAGAAACATGGGATCTCGCATGTGAAGCTTTTCAACATAATAATCATAGAAAAACATGGGTTGTCACATGTGAAGCATTCTAAAAAAATAATTAATCTTTGAGATCTTTGAAGAAGGAATTTCTATAAAGATATCACACTCAATAAAGATCTTTGAACAAGGAATTTCTATAAAGATATCACACTCAATAAAACTATGTATTCCATACTTTATGGATATGAATGCTCCCCTTTCGTTCACATGGGAAACAATGTGATGCCACTTTTCAAGAGAGTGATAATATTTTATAAGTGCATGAAGATAGGATTTCGTTATGCGTTGTTATCATAAGAGTAATGTTGTATCCACACTAGAAAAGCAAGTTGACCTTAGTGACTCTTTGACTCCATCTTATCTTAAGATAATACAAATTCTCCCCAATCTATCTTCGTTGTCTAAATCATTATAATAATAATCTATCTATGTTGTCTAAATCATTAACATTATGATTGAATCGTTGAAGATTCAATATATCTTCCTTTCCATTTCACTATCACTTGCATGTCCTCTTATCCATAATTCATATTAACAATAACTATTTATCTCTTTATATATTTATATATATATATATATATATATATATATATATAAAAGTATTATAAATAACAATATATATCTCCATTTGTAATATATAGTTAATATATAGTTAAGTATTATAAATAATAATATATATCTTCATTTTTAATCCCAATAATTTGAGAGTCTTGTCTATGATAAACAACAACAATTTTCAAGATCAAAACATGATTACCATAGTATATCATTTAATGCATCACCACACTATATCATTTAATGTAGTAATTTTATTAATTTTCAAGATCAAAACATGATCACTATAGTATATCATTTAATGCATCACCACACTATAACATTTAATCTAACAATTTTATCAGTTTCATAGGAATTAGTTTGGTCAAAAGCAATGACTTCCAAAGAAATTTGTTTTCCTTTAATTGGAAATGGGCCATGGATAGAGTCCAATCATTCTTTGGAGCAAACATCCTATAATTTCTAGAGTCTCTTAAACTTGGGATGAATCCTTCCAAAAGAGAGAAGAGACCAGTCTTGGGTCAAACTAAAATAGATGTAAGAAGTGGTTCCAGACATTATTCAAATAAGGAAGATAAGAATGTGAGATCTATGGAAGTAGATTGAGGAGGGGATGAGCCAGAGAATGATGAAGAAATGAACACCAATGATGAGCCATGGCGTGATGAAAGAAACAAATGCCAATGGATCCACTCAGGTCGATGGCACAAGAGGTTGAATCCCGATGGACGACAAAGGAGGCAAGAGACGGGTAGATAGGTGATGTGATAGGTGGTATTGGTTGACAAGTTTTGAACGGTTGATAGGTTTTGAGGAAAAAATGATCATATACACTTACCTTCAGAATAATTATAAGTTACATGAAAACCTGTATTATGTTATTATTATTTTTTTGTCAGGAATTGAATATTCCAACCATAATCTAACTTTTCTTTCACAAAACATAAGTTTGCATGAATTGAATTTAACCCAAAGACACATTGCATGCATATTTAATCATAATTGCATTTAACAATAAAGGACTTTCAACATAAACACATTTGCATTATCTATTCAAGTTACTCTAAAAATCACAAAATAAAATTTTCCAAATGACATAATAAACTTTTACAAATGACATAATAAAGTTTTCCACATGACATTAGCTTATATGTTAAACCTTTCAAAATGACACATTGCCTAATATAATGCAAAAGGTGAGCAAACTATAATTTGCATGAATCAATTTTGCATGTTAACATATTTGTTAGTCTAATGGGTTATCTCAAGTGGTTGAGGGTTGTGGTTTACAAGTAAGAGGTCAAGGGGTCAAGTCCTCGAACATATACATTGTTGATATTGTTGGTCCTTACTCGATGCTCCCACCAAGTTAGGTTTCCAAAAATGCAATTGGCCAATTTACCTCCCATACCATCCTCAAAATGAGGCGAAGTAATTGGAGGGTTTCCCGTAATGTGTATTCTGTAAAAAAAAAAACATTAATATATTTTCTAATAGTTCTCTCATAAACATTGAACCAGATCTTTTATAGAAACCACTTTCTTAATTTTTGAATTTCCAAAAAACCACTTACTTAATTTTTAAATTTCCAAATGTGAATTGGACAAGTTTTTCCAAATCTACACTTTCATCTACATCAAGATACATGTACTTATGCAAGGTTCATTTTACTCTCAAAGAAAACCTTAAACTTAACCAACCTTTAAACAAATCAATATGCCATAAATCACAAGTAATTTTTCTTTTTTTTTTAATCAATATGTCCATATAAATTAAGACCTTAACAAGATGAATACTTAATAACTAAATCATAAAAATTTAATATCAACATATTCACGAAATTGAAATTGTTCATTTCATAATAGAATAACATTATGAACAAGTCCAATTGTAAAGGATTAAAATCTATGTCATATATGATCATAACTTTTGTATAAATTAATGAGGTAGAGATTAAGAAGAACTAATAAAATTTTATAATATAAAGTAATGATTGTCATGTGTAGCTAAGTGATTTATTTTTTAAAATCGAAATATTTAGAATTTGTTGATTCATATTTATATATTAAATTGTTATTTTAATTCTAATTTTTTGTTTTTGTTTAATCTTAATCTCTTCACATGTTTCTCAATCCTTTTATTACAAGTACAAACCCTAATCCTTACTATGTGGTATCAACTCTTTTATCGTCAACTAAGTACAAAATAAATATGGTTAAGCTTAAGTAAATATTTTTGAAATTAAATTACATGTTAACTTCCATGATCATTTTTCTCTTTTATATTCGTTATTATCATTGTTATTTTTCATCATCAATTAATCTTTAATAAACTTCATTAAATTCTTATAATTATCACAATAATAAAATATATAACATCCATCCAAATATAACTTCATATTTAAAATATGCTCACCCTTCTTCCCAATCTACAATACAAACCTCTACCTAAATAACCTCTATATACTATCCTTTGAAAATTAGTGTGTAGATGCTTTCAAATTTACTAGCTTTATGTTATATCATTTGAACTCAATAATAAAGGAAATTGAACTTCATACTCTAAAAGTAAAGCTCAATAACAATAATACAAAAATAATAAAACATAACAATAAAATATGACAAGAATCACCATTATATAACTTTTTAAAGTAACAAGGATCATCAATATGTAACTCTTTTTAATGATATCTTTGATTTTTAATATTTATCTTAATATACTATTTTAGATAACTAAAACATAAACATAAAATATCATATTTTTATATACAAACCCTATTAAAACTCCATAAAAACATCTTTCTTTTTGAATAAAATAAAAAAATTATAATTTAACCACTTATAATAAAAAAATCAATTATGAAATGAAATAGAGAAACATGGTTCTCGCATGTGAAGCTTTCAACATAATAATCATTTAAAAAAACACGGGTTGTCATATGTGAAGCATTCTAACAGAATAATTAATCTTTGAGATCTTTCAATAGGGAATTTCTATAAAGATATCCCACAAACAATGAAACTATAAAACTTAATAAAACTATGTATTCCATAATTTATGGATACGAATGTTCCCCTTTCGTTCAGAGGGGAAACAAAGTGAGGCCACTTTTGAGGAGAGTAATAATATTTTATAAGTGCATGAAGATAGGACTTCGTGATGTGTTGTTATAAGTTCACGTGGGCGACTCTTTGACTCCATCTTATCTAAGATAAGACATGCTTCCCAATGTATCTGTGTTGTCTAAATCATAATGATTTATCATTATGATTGAATAGTTGAAGATTGTATATCTTCCTTCCTTTTCCATTGCATTATCACATGTATGCCCTCCTATCCGTAATTCATATAAATAATAACTATAATATATAATTATAAATAGGTTTTATTTTTAAGTATTATAAATAGCAACATAAAATAATATCAAAAATGTTATCTTAAATGGATGGGACAATAAGTGCGGGAGGGGTGTTATACGATCCTAGAGGACAAATTAAGACTACTTGTTCTTGGAACATAGGAGTGGCTACCAACAACCAAGTTGAAGCATATGCCCTCATGCAAGGATTGCTCATAACTAGAACTAAAAGCAACAGAATCCATTAAGTGGTGGGTGACTCTAAGAAGACAACCAGACACGTGAGGCTCTCCTCCTTCCCCACTAATGTGAGTCTCAGATCAATTTTTCTATGTATACATGACATCATCAAGGAATTCAACCAAGTCTACCCATCGATGATGGCTTGTTAAGCGAGACCTCGATTATCTCCCTGACAAGCTAGCCAATATGGGAGTAACTGGAGAAGTTAGATCTCTAATCATAGATGGAAGAATAAGGTTCAACCTTTCCCCTTAGCCCCTTTTGCATGGATTGAGATTTTGATCATAGCCTTTGGTTTTGGAGGGTCTCACTTCTTTCCTTGGCTCCCTCGTTTGTGACATGCGGTCTCCCCCTAGTCTTGCTATGTGCCTTGCCCTCCCTCCCACGTGGCTCTCTTCCCCTTGTATTTATTCATCCCCCTTTCCCTCGTCCCTTGTCACATCTTCACTCTCTTCCCTCCCCTTTTCATCTATGCTTGGCTATCTGTACCTTCCCACCAAGATGGGACCCATCCCTCTTGGCTCTCATCCCCCATGTCTATTTCTCTCAACAACTTGTACCTCCCCCTTTTTGTTTCTCGTGTACAGAGTCTTCTCCTCCTTCACTCGCACACTATAGATACGGGGGTCATATGTTCTCACACCTTTGAAGGATCTCGCCCATATATTCTCTCGCACATCATATCCTTCCATCCCCCTTGGTTCAATCTCTCATGCTCTTGGACATCATTCCTCATAATGGGAAAGGACATGCATATTTTTGTGCCAAATTTGTTGGAAAGGAGGACAATACTCCCCACCAAAATAGGTAATGAGAAGCTACATATTCGAATTTGGCTCAAATTTTTGGTATTGTTTCAATCAACTCTTCATAGGGTGGAAGAAAAGAGTGAGCAGTGCATTCAACATGGCCAACAGGAGGCAAGGAACAAATTCAAGAATGAGTCAGCTTTAATAGGAGTTGAATGAGATGCTCTCATTGGTTATCTCCATCCAAAGCAGAGTGGGAACTCTTGCATCCCAAGTGCTTGCAGTGCTAGAGATGACAATGAATCATAAGAAATCCTTCCAAACTCTGAATGACAAGGTAGACACCCTCATAATTCAATTGGAAAAAGTTCGACTTTAACCGACATTTCATGGAAAACAGATAATCGTGCCAGTAGGATTTGAATCAGAGAATTCTAGTCCAAGGCCATAATTATTCCTAAACCTCAATGCGTCAATTATGTAGGATGCAGATGTAGATGGAAACAACAGGTTGCCCCATTAAGTTTAAGTTTGCATGAACTTCAAATTTTGGTTTTGTTTAGGAGTTTTCTACAAGATCTATCCTATTATATTTTCCGAATAGAATGGTATTAAATTTTTAGTGACACGATATAACTCTCAAGCCCAACACAATCTAGCCTTTGTACTAGAACTTCTACCCCTTTGGGATATTTTTTTCCTCTGTATATAATTTGTTGCCTTAAATTATTCTTTATATAATACAAATTTCCCAATTTGAGTAAAAAAAATCGTTACCTTAAATAACCTCATTAGCATTGAAAGCAATGTTACAGTATGGTGCAATGCCTATTCCATATTAATAGATAATTATTTTTAAATTTAAAGAAATACCTATTCCATATTAAATTATTTCTTTATTTCTTTTATAGGAAAATAAAAATGGGAATGGTTAAAATCGATTGTCTTTACCTTTTTTTCTTAAATATTGAGTCATCACTCCTCATTACTAAAAAATTCCTCATTATCTGCTTCGAGGTTTTGCATCATATACCATTATAGTCCATCATAACTTAGTGCATGTAAATATAATACTATCAAAATATTTATTAGCAAAAGACTTTGTATTTACAACCAGAGAAGTAGGTGATCTACCATCAAGGTAGGAAGATATTTGTGGAATTTGCATGTCTAAATCTATGCTATCCATACCTTAACTATAAGACCTAGGGCGCTAAGCGATCCCACCACAAAAGGAAACAAAGGTGATCGGGAAGGAAGGATGCTCGATGCACTTGAAGATACAATGTATTCATATAGGGTACAAATTGGGGTTCCTTGTGCATGTGATGCATCAAGGGGAGACTCAAACCAAGGTGAATTACAACACAAGATATATGTAGATGTTCAATGAAGGTCGTGAGTGGAAGACCATGCACATCACTAAACAGAAAACCAACTCAGGCATGAGGAGGGAACGCTTATGTGAGTTATCGCGACTCACCTAAGGGATGCACACACCTAAACAATGAGTTGGCTAGAAATATGGTGGAATCGGTTGAAGAGTTTGGTGGACGTAACCGAGGTGTTGTAAAACACAAGTAATACCATGGAACAATTGAATGAAGGTTGTCGGAAATACTTGTGGGGAAACCAACAAAATGAACAAGTTTCCCAAGGCAAGGAGGTCGGTCTTAAGCGAGTTGGATCGACTCACCTAAGGGATGCATGCACCTAACTAAGGTCAAGCGATTGGTAAGTGGAAAAACTTGCCAAATGATGGGTTAGCTCATGGGCATGAGACACACTAATTCATGAGGGCATGATCCTATATATGCAGAAGGGTGAGACCAAAATGAGGGAACAAACACACTTCACAATTGGAGGACTGAGTCATCTAAGGAAGATTTGTGGTAGAGAGGGTGAGCTCCTCCCAAGGGGCCAAGTCCCACCTGTTGGGAGACTTGTTCCACCTTGTAGAGTTTGCAAATGAATACATCAAAAGAGGGAGAGTTTTCTTGAGATGAGGGAGTCGATGGACAAGTTGAGTTCTGTAGTGAGGTTTTATGTTGCATGATCCAGTCATGAAGTGATGAAGAGTTTGATAACTGATATGGGAGTCAAACGAACTGAGGAAAGGGAAGCATGAATCGTAGGCTTGAAGCATGAGGATGAAGTGCAAAGTGATTCTTCAAGTGTTTTGGTCAGTCACATTAAGGGAATCATAAGGTGGGCATGATGAAGATTTTCTTATGTATTTCACACATGTGTATTCTTGGGTATGACTGAGTGGAAGATCCTTGTAAATATTCTTTGGTGTGGCATGAGCTACAAGCTTGGCACACTGTTGTCTATCGTATTATTCTTGGGTATTAGGCTAGTTTGGTCACACATTCATAACTTGTGTATCTCTACTATGGTTGCATGTTATCGGTGTCTTTTGGATAATTATAAGATATATGTAATTGGTTAACTAAAATAAAACAAGTAATTGAATAAGTGACTCGAGACAAATTATGGGTGTGTCATGTAGTGAGGTGTAGTCCAGATGGAGTATGTTTTGGTTTGGTTAAACCGCTGAAATGAAATGTTGTAGTGTTGCATGACCCTTAGGTTCCAGATGAAAACCTTGGGCAAGGTTGTGACAGTTGGTATCAAAGCACAATTTGGGTCATAAGGAAACTGGTTGGACACATTTTCACCATGATAGATACGTATTGTGCATCACCAAGAACAACAATTGGATCGAGTTGGGTTGTTGGGTGAGTGAGGTCAACCACAACCTTTGGACGAGGTGACTCTTCGCAAAGTTATGAAAGTTAGTTAGCAACAATATTACTTAGAAGTTAGGTGGTGTGTGCATGGTGTCTTGATGCGGAAGAATTTAGGGCATGAATATGACAAAGAAATGAAGATGATCTCATTTGGTTACATGGAGAAGGTGACTTAGAAAAAGTTTTTCATATCGCAGAGTTGATTTAGGGAGTTGATGCAAGCAATTTGGATGCACCTTGTCGAGACGTGTCTATGTCAGGTTCCACCATACATAGATGTCGGGCCATGTTGTTGTAGACCTTGGGTTGCAGTGACAGGTTGATGTGACAGAGTGTGTCATGGAGCTTGGTTCCTTGGTGATGAAGAAGGCCGAGGTATAGACAAGAATTTCGGTGGGAGTGTGGCGACTTGGATGCATCGTTGTTTTTAACTTAGAAAAAATTTGATGGGGAAGAACTTGTTCTCGAGCCATAGAAAGGAGGTTCATTTCGTAATCAGACTTGGTGGTTTGGGACAAGTTGTAGACCTATGAAATTATGATGACATGAACCATGGGATTGTCGAAGATCCCATGAATAAGCATTATTGTTTCAAGTTCTTTGCAGGATCTAAGTTGTTGAATTGGGTTCTTTGAAGAGAGATGGTGAGTGTTGGTGAAGAACAAGCGTGACCCATTTCCACCATATACTTGGGGGATTCCCAAGTGTTGTGATCTTCATTAGAGCCACAAAAAAGATGGAGTTCCCTGGTGAGGGTGATGCAGACGAGGGATTAGATCATCTTTCTTGGGAAGGGTCAAGAAGTGGACTTAGGTCGATTTGTTTACGAATATGTAGACAAGTTGGATTGCTATCTATATCTTTTATGAAGTGCATTGAAGGTATTTATACGACAAATAAGACTGAGACATGTGCTTGTTTGATAGGTTGGGTGAGGTTCCTTGTAGCATACATGCCTTATCCAATCCTATTGAGTTTTCATGTGATGACTTTATCATTGCAATGGAAATTTGAAGGAAGGAACGAATAGTGCATAAATAAGTTGATTTGTTCCAAGAGACAAACAAGATCAGTGATGACTCATTTACCTTGGAGAACTTTGGAAAATACGATGAGACACATGTGGAGGTAGTTGTTGACTTACATGGATCAGAGGATCGCATAGACAGGTTGAAACACAACATGAATGAAGTAGTAGTGCGATGACAATTGTTGGATGTGTGAGACTTGTGCACTTGGAGAATTTCATAGATAGGTGACGGAGAGGATGAGAGATTGAATGATGAAGCTAGGCTCACACTTGACTCGGGAAGACTTTTTAGCAAACCATGGTGCCATGGTGAGCATGGTTGGAACAATGATGAAGCAATCTCTAGGATCATACAGTTTGTGGGATGAGTGAAGAGAGAGGATTTGGTTGGTCATATGGGTGGTAGACGTGTGATTATTTCCTTGACAAGATCAATAATGTTATGTCCCTAATAGTTCTCTGGGAACCTCAAAAAATATTAGAGTCTTTATAAAATAAAAAATAATGTCTTGGGTTACAATAAAGTAAATTGTTTTTGTCCTTCAAAGAGGACTGGGATGGGGTTCCCATACATAGTAAAATGAAGAAAGACCTAGAAGAAAAAATAAAATAGTTAGGGGATTGCCTTAGGTTTCACAGGTTGTTGGGAACAGAAAAGGAAAAGTGAAAATTGACTGAATCAAAAAGAAAAACGGTGAAGGAAAGAACAAGGTGATTACTCGACTTACTGCGATGGAAATTTTGAACTGTCATTTACTTGTTGAGGTGTCCTTTGTAGGTTTCTACTATTGTGTTGGAGGTGGCATAAATGATGTAATTTATTCTTGCTAATCTGTCTTGGTTATCTTAACTAAGGCCTTTGTTAACCATTGTTTAATATACTTCCTCATTGGAGCAACCATTATTTCATGCTTGGTATTAGTTTCAAATAACTCATTCTCCAATTCTCTCAAATCAATTCTTAATTGATGTAGCATGTCCTCCATATCATCATTCTTATTTGTATATCAGAAAATCCACCTTTCTATTTTTTCTTCGAAGAACTCAACTGAATCACTAAATTCATTATCCCATGCAACTTTTAATGCTTCCAATTTTTCTAATAGTTGCTCATTTGAAAAAAGTATTTTATACATTGTAAAATGTGGGTCATCTAACTCTTTTTGAAGATCAAAAAGTTTCCATAATATGTCACCCCTTTTAGTGTTAACAACATCACACTTAGAAAACAACTCTCTTAGGCATTTGATTCTCTTTATCCAACTTGCATTAATATGTTTCATGTGAACCTTGGAGGAAAGGTCTCTTCCATGTGTCTCACTCAAGCTTGAAACCTTCACTGCAAATGTTCCCACAACCTCTTTATAAAATGCTTCATCATTTTCTAAGTATTTTTTAAGATATTCCCTAAAGTGAAAAACCCTCTTTTGAAAAGCTAGTTGAGCTTTATGTTAATTCCCAAATGTCAAGGATTAATTCTTTTGACTTCTTGATACCATCTCCAACCTATTTCCTTACAACCATCAATAAACTAGATGAACCATTTAATTTGGAACTTCTCTTCGGGACATATTCAAGAGTAAGTACTAGTTGAATTGTAGTGATAGGCTCAACAAATAATGGTTTTGGAATCATAACTTTCTCTAATTCCTTTATTCTTTCTTTTAAAAACAATTTTTTTTTCTATGTCAATAATCAACTCCTTCAATGCTTCTTTAGCTGCATCATGAAATTGCATGATTTTCAAGGGTGGAACCCCATGAAAATCGATTTTTGACTTCCATTTCTCAACAACTTTTTTATTTTTCATATTTAATTTGTCTATTAGCATTTTCTTAGAACTTTTGTGGTAGGTTGTGTGATGTAGTGTAGCATAATCTTCTTCAAATATTTCTGGCTCTTGGGAATCTATTTCCTCAGTAATCACCCTATTTTCTATCAATATCTACTCCAACCAGTTGGGTTCCTCTATTGCATCATATACTTCCATTGGTTTAGGGCTTTCTTCAATTTCAGGTACATCTTGTCCCCATTTTTTAGTTTCTCTCTCTTTTTCTTTTTTTCT
>ML777341.1:1224127-1240569 GCA_009831015.1 Picea engelmannii | reverse complement strand
GAGATTTTTCCATTTGTTTTTAGTAGGGTCCTTGTCTCCACCATAATCTAAATTTCCAACAAATGTCCTTCTTTGTTCCAGACCACTACTTCTAGGTTTAAGTTTTGTTGAAGCATCGTTTTGGGATATCTTGGCTGAATCGGGGTTCTCATTGGTTTCCTCCTTCAATTTTTTTTTGACTTACTAAAATATGAAGAGTACCTATCTAGAGACATATGTGCAGAAAATGAATCTTTAGGATTGAAGCCCTTGATGGCTTCAAATTCTTTTAGACGAAGTTGAGCCAATTGAAAAACAAATTCATCTAAATGGGAGATATGTTTGACAACTATCTCTCCAACCCTCCATGGAAATGGAATAAATTGTCTCTTCCTTATCTCATTGAAAAAGTGTGCCCAGTACTTATACTGTCTGCAAACCTCAATGAAAAAAATTTAATCACACACGTGGAATGGTAACAACAAGGGTTTCCCCTAGAACCCAAATATTCTGAAAAGACTAAATTCCTCCTAATTTTCAAAAAATCTTTTCTTTGTGAGAAAGTATGTAGCCTCCAGTGACAACCTTGACAGAGTAGGACCGTGGATCATTTTTTTGAAAGAAGACATGAAACCATTTTGGACTGCGTAAAAATTATATTGGGGTTTATGCCTCCATAAAACCAAGTACCATACAAAAGATGGTTCCTTCTTAAAATAAAAATTTCTTGCTCTAGGAAAGTATTCAAATATGTGATAGTAAGCAATAAAAAGGATCAAATATGAAGTCATGTAAAAAAAAAAACCTTTTTCTTAGGCTCCTTAGCTGAAACAAAATCTTGTTTGAGATGATTCGGGCCCATTCAATAATGGTGTCTTCATGAATAACATAATGGAGAATCTACAAAATGTATTTTGGCACAGAGGCCATGGAATCTAGTCCAATTATTCTAGGAAAAATACAAAAAAACTCTTTATATAGATACTTCAAAGAACTTACCTCAACCAGAGTGGAATTGATGCCAATTCTCGGGTTGGTGAGATAATTTTTTTGAAGGTCTACTCCTCCTCCATGTTCTTTGAGAAACTTGTCTGCTTCTGCATTCCTAAAAATCATAGTTTGTTCTGGAAGTTGTAGCATCCTCCTGAATACCGAGGAGGATAAAGAAATTGGCATCTTCCCTTGTATTTGAATAAATTTCCGTTCTATGTCAAACTTATTGATGCAACAAAGCACCAGTTCTTTGAAGTTTTCTACCTCAGGTACATAACCCATTGGAATACTAAGAAGGGGGGGGGGNTTGAATCAATATTACCCCTTTTCAACAATTAGCAGTTTCTTTTGTGTTTTGCTAATTACTACAATAGATCAAAGATAGACTTATTTTTAAAATCAATTATATAAACATAATTAATAAAAATTATAAGGATTATATGAATAATAGTGAAGGACACCAATCCTTTTTAGAGAACCAACTCTAGGAGACAAAAATCCCCTTCTTCAGGGCACAAACCCTAGGAAGCACCAACTCCCTTATTTATTTAGGGCACCAACCCTAGGAAGCACCAACTCCCTTATTTCTTTAGGGAACCAACCCTAGGAATTGCCAACTCCCTTGTTTTTAGGAAACCAACCCTAGGAAGTGCCAACTCCTTTGTTTTTAGTGAACCAAACCTAGGAAGCACCATCTCCCTTAACTTACACTTAAAGGATATGAATCCTTCCATGCTCCTCCCTTCCACCCTCACTTCAAAAGAATCATCAGTTCTTCTTCTTAGACTCTACTACTGTTTTGATCTTCTGATCTAGACTTCAAAGACAATTTCTTCTCACCATTCTTCCTTGTTTATATACTCTTTCAACTAGTGTGAGCTATGAATCATTGTGTCCCTTAGTTTGGACCAACGCATCTCTTCATTAACAATAATCTTGTTTGTTTTTCTTTATTCAAATATTATCGAGAAGCCTTTTCAACTTAATGAAAATTATTTTCATTAATCGATCATAGGTATGGATTGATTTCATTTAAATTAATTTCATGTCTTTGCAAATCTTGCAGAAATCAAATTTTGTAGATGCAATTCCTTCAAACCATCTACATGTGACCATATTTGAAAAACCACAGGATTATTCTCTAAGCGATTTTCCTAGCGCCTTATGGATTATGTGTTCATAACCCATGATTGGGGGTTGGAATGTAGTTCTCCAGATTTTAGCGTTCGACGATTTTTCTTTGACGATCATCTAATCTTCTAGAGTTTTCAATTTCCTGAAATGGTTACCTCTCACAAGGGTTGATCTGATGGATGACATAATTCCTAGAAAAAAATCAACGATATGGATCCAATCCTTACTCATTATTTTATTTCTAAATCCAGCGACTATGAATTAATCATTGGTTGATATGGACGACCATTATTCACTTTGGAACTTCAGTGTTCGGCGATTTCCAATATTTTCAATCATTAAACCTCCCAAAGTATATTTCTCTGAAATAGACTGAATGGTCGATATTTGATTTGCATGATGAACGGTCTTCGTTCACTTCAGAACTTCGGTGTTCGACGATTTCCAATATTTGCAATCATTAAACTCTTCCAGAGAAAATTCCGTCGAAGTTCTTATGAGCAGTTTCTTCTTGATAAAATCCATAAGTCCAAGAGCTAGGATGATGGACTTAACCATTCCAAGTGTTTGATCTAATGGTCATGATTCATCCTCGAGGATCTTAGATTAATGACCAGCATTAGTTCATGACTTTGTGCTTCAATGCTTCGGGTTGCTACATGTGGTAGACATTAGTTTCCCCCAAAGGACATACTATCGGAGTGATGTAACTTGCTGACGTCACTGTCAACTTGAAATTTGTCGAGTGACTGCCACGTGTCACTTAGATTCATGACATACACATACCTAAAATTCCAATTTTACCTTTAAAATTTTCATCATCTGATTGTGCCATGTGTCCTTGCTGACATGGATCTCTTGATGTGCCACATATCCTCCTCTTGGATCTAACAGTCGTAGGTACTCCAGATAAATAGTTGACTAGATTTCTTGATCTGATGGTCTACATGACTTAGGAACTTCGGGGCTTCGGAGGTCCAGGTAATTTTTTCTCCAATTTCAACCAGAGTTGGTCAACATCGGAGTTGACTACCTTTTTTTCTGACGGTTCAAATTTTCCATTCCAGATCGACGACTAATACTTAACTCTAGATAAAATCTTAATCTAATGACTGGGAAACCATCCAAATCTCATGCTTCAGATCGGACAACTGAGATTTAATCCTTCCCAACCTCTGACTTCACATAGATATAATGATCCTGGATTGTCCCAAAATAAGAATGAACAGATCATGTGCATCATCTCTTCTGAGCTTTGATTTAACGTTCTTCCTTTTGATTTGTTCATCTCTATTTCTCCGGATCTTTTAATAACTGTTTGTGCATTATTTTATGCATTGATATTCAGTTGCTAACCTTCTTGAGCTCTGGATTCCTTTTGTACATGGATCTTTTCATGCTCTGATCTCATGCAATCTAATACACTACCTCTCCTGAGATTTAGGTAGATTCCTCTACACCTCGCGCTATGTCTTCTGCGCAACTTCCTACATTATTTATCCTAAGCTTTTAGGATCTCAAAGACATATAATGATAATACCAGATTGATATTCTTGACATCAATTCAAAAATCAAAATTGATCATTTTGGCCCTCTTTGACATCAATGCCAACACCATAACACCATGTCCAATATTCTCCCCCTTTGGCATTGATGGCAACCTTTTTCTTTTTAAAATTTTTGTCATTATCATTTTCCTCCCCCTTTAACAAAAATGGAAGAGGGGATCTTTCTTCGCTCCCTCTTTGGTAATGCTTTCCCTAACCATGTGCCCCTTCTAATACGATTTTATGGTTTTTAATTAGGTTTTCGAATTACTCCTAATTTCTTTCGAAGATTTTCAAAAGTACTCCTAGGAAAAGGTTTTGTGAAAATGTCTAAAATCTATACTTTGGTGTCTACATACACTATTTTAACTATTTTTTGGGTAACTTGATGTCTTAGTAAATGACATTTAATTGGGATGTGTTTGGCTTTAGAATGCATGACTCAATTTTTAGAGATATGTATGGCACTAGTGTTACCCCAGTTAATAGTAATAGGATCATTATATCTTATTTGTAGGTATTCTAAAGTTTGCTTCATCCAAAGAACTTGTGTGCAGTAGGATGCAACAACAATGTATTATGCCTCTGTTGTAAAGAGTGATGTGGATGTTTGTTTTTTGCTTGACCATGCTACTAGACTTTTTCCTAAGAAAAATTGTCCTCCACTGGTGCTTTTCCTATCATCTATGATACCTACCCAATCTGCATTAGTATATGCTATTAGATTGAAGTCTTTATCTTTTGGATACCATAATCCTAGTTCTAGGATATCTTTTTACTTCTTTTAAGTGAGTTTCTTTAGGTGCGGATTGAAATATACCCATGAGTCCTACCTCATGCACGATGTCAGGTCTTGTTGTTGTTGAATAGAGAAAACTTCCAACCATAGATCTATACATCGTTTGGTCCACTTTTGGTGATTTATCTTCTAGACTTAGTTTACATCCAGTGACCATTGGAGTACCCATAGGTTTAATTTCTTCCATTTGAAATTTCTTTAGCATTTCCTTGATATATTTGGTTTGGGAAACAAATATTCCATTTTCTGTTTGATTTACTTGTAAACCTAAGAAAAATGACAGTTCTCCCAGCATAGACATTTAAAAATCTTCTTGCATTTTGGTTGCAAATTTTATGCTTAGTGTAGTAAGATTACTCAAAAATATGATGTCATCTACATATACCACCACAATAATCATGTTTTGATCCTCAATTTTGATGTATAGGTTGATGTCAGTAGTCCCTCTCTTATATCCCTATTTTTGTAGGTATTGATCAAGCTTAGAAAACCATGCTCTTGGGGCTTGTTTAAGGCCATATAGGGCCTTTTTCAGTTTTCACACATAGTCCTGATTTTTTGATAACAAGAATCCTTCTAGTTGCTCAACATAGAATTCTTCTTCTAGTGTTCCATTAAGGAATGTTGATTTGACATCCATCCGATAGATTTCGAAATTTTTGAAGCATGCAAATGCTAGGAACATTATGATGGGCTCAAGTATTTCTATTGAAGCGAAAGTTTCTTCAAAATCAATATCTTATACTTGGGAATACCCTTTGAAAACTAATATGTCTTTTTTCTTTATAACCCCTCCATGTTCATTTATTTTTTTCTTGAATATCCACTTGGCTCCTATTACATTCTTGTCCTTGGGTCTTGGAACTAGTTCCCAAGTCTGATTCTTCTCTATTTGATCTAGTTCTTCATTCATTGATTTTATACAATATTTACTTTTGATAGATTCATTAATTGGCGTAGGTTATATTAGGGATAACATTGCTTGTTCTAAGTCAAAAGCGAGTTTCCTTCTTGTTTCCACTCTTACACTTTTATCTCCAATAATTTGGCTTTCAAGATGATTCTTTGAACTCTTTTTGATGGAGATCTTGGAAAGGGTGTTTCTTCATTTTCTTCTTCATCAGTATGAGGTTCATTTTCTTTTTCTTCATCATTATCATCTTCTTGTTGAGATTCTACATAATCATCTTCCTGCTGAGATTTTACATCATCATCTTCTTGTTGATATTTTTTTATGAATGTCTTGGGATATGCTCTTTTTAGATCATCTATATTTACATTGACACTTTCCATTATCTTTAATAGTCTAAGATTACAACATCTGTATGATTTCTTATGAGATGAATATCTTAAGAATATTCCTTCTCCAGATATTGGATCAAACTTTCCTAGGTTATCTTCATCATTCTTTATGTAACATTTACTTCCAAAAATTCCAAAGCGTTTTACAGATGTTGGCATCCCAAACCATAGTTCATAAGGGGATTTTTCATGGTTGGGTCTCAACTGAGCTCTATAAATTATGTGAAGTGTTGTGTAGATTTCATCTCTCCATAATTTGTCTAGAATCTTAGCTTCATTTAGCATGGTTCTTGCAGCTTCTTGAACTGTTATGTTTTTCCTTTATACCACTCCATTCTATTGAGGAGTCCTGGGAGTTGAAAACTATCTTTTGATACCATGATTTTCACATAATTGAATGAAATCTTTAGAGGTGAATTATCCTCCATTGTCTGATCTCAGACATTTAATTTTGAGATCTATTTCATTTTCTACAAGGGCTTTGTATATTTTAAATTTCTCAAAGGCTTCTGAATTTTCTTCTAGAAAGAATACCCAGGTCAATCTTGTGTAATCATCAACAATCAACATAAAATATTTTTCACCGTAGGTAATTTTGGTTCTAGTTGGTCCACATAGATCCGTGTGAATAATATCTAACAGTTTTGTTGTGGAATTCTCTTTTTTTTTTAAAACCAACTCATGTTTTCTTTCCTATTTGACAATGTTTACAAATAGAATTTGAAGGCTTAATCACTTTTGGCAGGTCCCTAACTGCCTTTTTCTCGTTGAATTTGATCAAGTTGTCAAAGATTAAATGTAAAAACCTTCTATGAAATACCCATATTTCATCTACTTGGATTAAAGAAAAAATATATATTCTTCTTCTATATCAAGAATGTACACATTGATAGATGTTCTTAGTGTAACTGCCACTACCTTTCCAGTGTCCTTTTTTATGATTTCACATTTATGAGAATCAAAAGTAAGTATGTGACCTTGATCACATGTCTGAATTACACTTAGAATATTTGGTTTGATATTTTCGACTAGAAGTAAATCTTTTTCTTTGGTCTTATTATTTCCTAAACTAACAATGCCTTTTCCCAGTAGCTTGGCTGTCATGTTATCTCCAAAAGTTACTTTTCCTTTTCCTTTTCCTTTCTTATTTAACTTGAGAAATTTACTTTGATCTCCAATCATGTGTTTGGAACATCCATTGTCTATATACCAATGACATCCTTGATTTCTTGCATATAAAGCTACATTTCACTATGTTTTCTTTTTCTTCCATTCCTATTGATTATGGGAAATATTTGTCTTTTTATCATATTTTGGAAATCTACATTCACTTCTTTTATGACCATAGTTGTTTCATTTTTGGAATTCACTATTGAATTATTGCAAAGGAGACAATGAGTTATAGTTTCTCTTATTTGTATTGTACTTTTTGTTCTTATATCTTTGGACATTTCTATGATTGTATTGTCCATAAATTTTGCAATGCACTTCCTTATGTCCAAAATTATTGCAGGAGTAACAATATCCAATAAGTAGATATTTAGGGGGATTCCTTTTGATGATTGCATTTTTCTTGTCATATTTTACTCTAGTAGGGAGTATTGATTTATGTTTATGTGTAACAGTTTTCAATGGTATCATCTTTGCCTCATTATCTTCTTTTCCTAATGAGTTTTTCAGAGCATCTACGTAACTGATCGGTTTCTTAACAGATCCTTGTGATGTAAAAGTTGAGTCTTGAGTGTATCCCAAACTGGTCTTGTTGTTTGGTGACCTTTGATTATTCAGAATTTCATCCAAGATCTTTGAACTATTTTCAAATTGTGATCCCTTCCTTTCTTTCTCAATTTCACTTTTTAGCAGCTTAATCTCAACTTCTAGTTTCTCACATACTTGTTTTTTATCATTAAGTTGTTGTAAAATGACTTCTTCAATTTTATTAGCTTCCACGAGCTAGAAATTTAAATCAATGATGGTATGTTCTGACTCTTTGATGGTTTTGGAAACTTCTCTCTCTCTTGATTTAGTAGCTTCTTTAATCTATAGAATCTCTTCCCCTAGTACCCTGTTTTGTTTTTTAGTTTTTCTTAGTTATTCAATTATACTAAGGATTTGTTTTCCGAAGCTCACTTCTTCTTCATCTTTTGAATGTTTATCATCTTGAGTTTTTATTCCCATAAATAGAAGCTCAGGTTCATCTTCTTCATTTTCTTCTGATGAACTATTGTCTTCTTGGGTAAAGAACATTTTCTTTTTCTCGTAGAACTTATTTTTATTATTAGTGTTGTTTTTCTTATGATTTTTGAAGGTTCTTTCATCGTCACTTTCCTCCTTCTTAGGATGGGGACATTTATTGGCAAAGTGTCTAATTTTTCCACAGTTGAAACATATTAGAGGAATGTTTCCTTTATATTTCGTTGTCCCTTTCTTGAGTTTCTTTATGAAGTTGGCAATTTCCTCATCAGATATATCTGATAACTCATCATTGGTATTTCCCCCCTAACTCATAGTTGTTTTATATGCTTTAAAATTTGTTTCTCTTTTTGACGATTTATCATTCCCTGTTCTCATTTCATATGTTGTAAAAATTCCATGAAGTTGATCAACTGTGAGTGTATCAAGATCAATCCTATCTTCAATTGTAGAAATATTTGCATCATATCTCATAGCTAATTACCTTAGTATTTTTTTCACAATAGGTATATATGTAAGTTATTCGCTTGCTGCTCTAATTGAATTTACCACTTCATCTATCGTATGAAGGTATTCAACAATATTCTCTTCTTATTTGATTTTCAGATTTTGAAACTAAGTTCTATAGGTCTATAGTTTGGCTTCCCTAAATTTTTTGTCTCCTTCATATACAACCTCCAATTTGTCCCAGATTTCTTTGGCTAACTTACAATGCATAAACCCTCACACATATAGAATTTTTCAACCTTCATAGAATTGCATTAACTTCTCTTGAGTTGTCATTGCATATTTTCTTTCCTGAAACATCTTTGGGTGGAGTATTTGGTGCAGTGTAATCATCTACAACAGATTGTCAGATATCAAAACCAAGAGCTAACATGAAGTTTTTCATTCTTATTTTCCATAGAGCTTAGCCACCTCCAATGAACAATGGTGCTTTGATGTTAGACATTCCCTCTTGTTGATCCATCTTCAGGATCTACCTTCCAATTGTTATACTGTGTTGTAGGAACCTTTCTCTGATACCAATTGTTGGAATACTAAGAGGGGGGGGTTGAATCAGTATTACCCTTTTTCAACAATTAGCTTTTTCTTCTGTGTTTTGTTAATTACCACAGTAGATCAACAATAGACTTGTTTGTAAAATCAATTATATAAACATAATTAATAGAAATTACAAGGCTTATATGAAGAATAGTGAAGGATACAAATCCTTTTTAGAGAACCAACTCTAGGAGACACAAATCCCCTTCTTCAGGGCAATAACCCTAGGAAGCACTAACTCCCTTATTTATTTAGGGAACCAACCCTAGGAATCACCAACTCCCTTTTTTTTAGGGAACCAACCCTAGGAAGCACCAACTCCCTTGTTTTTAGGGAACCAACCCTAGGAAGCACCAATTCCCTTAACTTACACTTAAAGGATATGAATCTTTCCGTGCTCCTCCCTTCCACCCTCACTTCATAAGAATCATCAATTCTTCTTCTTGGACTCTGTTATTGTTTTGATCTTCTGATCTAGACTTCATAGACAATTTATTCTCACCATTCTTCCTCATTTATATACTCTTTCAAAAAGTGTGAGCTATGAGTCATTGTGTCCCATAGTTTGGACCATCGCACCTCTTCATTAACAATAATCTTGTTTGTTTTTCTTTATTCAAATATTATCGAGAGGAGTTTTTAATTTAATGAAAATGATTTTCATTAATTGATCACAGGTATGGATCAATTTCATTTAACTTAATTTCATGTCTCTACAAATGTTGCAAAAATCAAATTTTGTAGAGGTGCTTCCTTCAAACCATTTACATGTGACCATCTGTGCAAAACCACGAGCTTATTGTCTAAATTATGTTCCCAACACCTTCTGGCTTATGTGTTCGTAACCCATGACCAGGGTCTGGAATGTAGTTCTCCGGATTTCAGCGTTTGAGGACTTTTCTCTAACGATCATCTAATCTTCCAGAGTTTTTAATTTCCCGAAATGGTTACCTCTCACAAGGGATGATTCGATGGCTGACATGATTCCCAAAACCAAATTAACGGTCTATATCCAATACTTACTCATTATTTTATTTCTTAATCCAATGGCTATGACTTAATCATTGGTTGTGATGGATGACCATTATTCACTTCAAAAATTCAATGTTTGGTGATTTCCAATATTTTCAATCATTAAACCTCCTAGAGTATATTTCAGTGAAATATATTGAATGGTTGATATTTAATTTGCATGATGAACAGTCCTCGTTCACTTCGTAACTTCCATGTTCGATGATTTCTAATATTTTCAACCATTAAACTCTTCCAGAGAAAATTTCATCGAAGTGCATATTATCACTTTCTGCTTGATAAGCTCCACAAGTCCAGGAGCTAGGACAGTTGGATTAACCATTCCAAGTGTTTGATATAACAATCATGATTCATCTTGTAGGATCTTAGATTAATCAACAACATTAGTTCGTGACTTCACGCTTCGACGCTTCGGGATGGTGGTGGTGTTATATGTTGGTTTCCCCCAAAGGACATACTCCCAGAGTGACGTAACTTGTTGACATCACTACCGATTTGGCACTGATCGAGTGACTGCCACATGTCACTTAGATTCATGACATACACATACCTAAAATTCCAACTGGACCTTGATACTTGTCATCATTTGATTTTGCCACGTGCCATTGCTGACGTGGATCTCATGATGTGTCACATGTCCTCCTCCTTGATCTAACGATCTTAGGTACTCCAGATCAATGATTGAATAAATTTCCTAATTCGATGATCAACGTGACTTCAAAACTTCAGGGCTTCAAATGTCTAGGTAATTGTTTCTCCAATCTCCACTAGAGTTGGTCAACACCGGAGTTAACTACCTTCTAATTTGGCAGTTCAACTTTTCCATTCCAGATCGATGGCTAATACTTAACTCTAGACCACATATTGATCTAGCAACTAGGAAACCATCTAAAGATCCTACTTCAGATCAAACAGTTGATATTCAATCCTTCCCAACCTCTAACTTCACCTCAATATAATGATCTTGGATTGTCCTAAAATAAGAATGAACAACTCATGTGCGTCATCTCTTCTGAGCTTTGATTTAACGTTCTTCCTTTTGATTTGTTCATCGTTATTTCTCCTAAAATTTTAATAACTATTTGTGCATTCTTTTATGCATTGATATTCAGTTTCTAACCCTCCCGAGCCCTGGATTCCTTCTATACATGGATCTCTGCATCCTATGATCTCGTGCAATATAATACCCTGCCTCTCCTGATATTTAGGTAGATTTATCTACACCTCATGCTATGTATTCTGTGCAACTTCCTACGTTATTTCTCCTGAGATTTTAGGATCTCAAAGAAATATAATGATAATACCATATTGATCTTCTTGAAATCAATGCCATAATCAACATTGATCATTTTGGCTTTCTTTGACATCAATTCCAACACCATAACACCATGTCCAACATACCCAACCAATGTTATGCCTAAACTCTAGACCTTATTTAACTCCTTCTCTATAGGGGGAAGAGAAAAATACCACTTATAGGATTTTGACCACTGGAATTGGTGGTATTCATGTCCAAGGGTGTTGAAAGTGTGTCTGCAATACAAGTATTTCCTTTTATTTGACATGTCTTTACATTGAGTTCCTTTTTAACAAATATGTGTTGCTCCTATCAATATAATCTTTTTACATCTTGGCATTTTAATTATTTATTTATTTGACCACGTATTTCCTTGATTATCCACTGTTTTAGCCCTTATTTCAAAGTTGTTAGTTTGCATAGTCTAATTTTGAATTTATTACAAAGATTTTATGAAATCAACTCCACTTAATATCGATATTTAGGTTCACACAAGTGGAGGTTGACGTGGTGGTGGGGAATTAAATGTCATCGGGAATGGTGATACGATGTCGAGAAACATGAAAAATGGTTATGTATGGATGTGCAAAGTGGGGAATGGAAAGTGAAATACAATGAGTGCAGGATTGTGGGGATACGAGACTACAGGTTATGGAGAACGAAAAGAGAAGTAGGAGGGACTCTCACATCCACAATGGTAAAATAAACTAAGTATAAGAAAATTCGATTTTGTAGGTTGTGGAAGTGGATGAGTCATTTCAAAGGACGTGGGATTGTGAGACTGTAGGTCTTGGAAAAAGGAAAATGGAATGGAAGGGTATCTTGCATATGTAATGAAGAAATTAGATAAGTATGAAAAAGGTAAGTGGTGCATTATGCGTGATACATAAATATAAGGGGTTTTTCTGAGTGTCGTGGGTTTATGGTTTGTGGGACATAGGCATTTCCTAGATGAGGAGTGGATGGGTCTCCCACAATGAGACTCCCACAACATAGAAAAATGATTAAAAGTGTTGGGATCATGGGATAAGAAAATTGATTTAAGTATAGGCTTACGGGTTTGCGGACTTGTGGACTTGATGGTAGCCTGGTTCGTCACCCACATATTAAAGGGAAAAACAACTAACTATAGAATATACAAGGAACATAAGAAGAAAAATAATAAGACCAAGAATGGATCTAGATACACTTGCATTGATCAACGAATGTAGTTCAACATTTGTATCCAACTGTGGGATAGTAACCCCTTGTGGGTTGTTGAGAACCTAGAAAATATCATCCATTGGGAAAAATGGAGTCAAAAATAAAAAAAATAAAAAAAAAGGAAAAAAGAAAAAGGGAAGAAGAGACAAACTAATGAAGAATATACAAAGGAGTACAGGAAAATACTATATATAGGTTAAAATTTGGGGGATTAACATAAGAAATGCTTAAGATATTTCCCATTCATAGGAAATGGTTGAATGGTTCCTTTCATATCCTTCAACAAATAATAATTCTAACCTATGACCTTTTCAATTTGATATGAGCCAATCTAAAGACTTTCAAAATTTGTATGAAAATATGTTTTTTTGTTTTTCTTTTTTCCACAACAGAACTAGTTGGTATTTTTGAAAATCTCTTGTGGTAGTGATCTTTTCAAAATGTCTTTTTACCACTTATTGTATTTTTCTTATTTTAGTCATTGCCTATGCTCTTTTCTCTTTGAGTTGCGAAAGTTTATGCTATATTTTTTGTAAGGGTGACTACTCGTTTGTATATTCATTGTTTATGGTAAGGACTAAGACATCCAATTCCAAATGTAATGGTAACCTCACTTCTTTTCCATTTTCCAAGGTGTACGGGGAATGCCCACTATATTTTGGATTAAGGTGGAGTGCTTAGAGTGCATCGATCAATTTTTTATGCCAATTTTTACTGTTTGATGCAATTGTCTTTTCTAGAATCTGAATTAATGTTTTGTTTGTTGATTCATCCAAACTATTTCTTTGTGGGTAATAGTTTGATCCTCGATAATATATTTTCTTCTAAGAAAATGATCAATTGTTTAGAATCAACATTTCTTAAAGCAACAACTTCTTTCCACTTGGTAAAATAGTCAGTTGAAATGATAATATAATCATGTCCTTTGCTATATTTTAGATTTATCGGTCCAATCACATCCATGCCCCATTGTGCAACTGATTAATCTATTTTTATAAACTATATAAGTGGCATTCCATCCCTCTTCATATTCCTTGAAAATTTTTGTCATGAGTGGCATTTTAGAATCATTGTGTAAGCATACTTGAACATAATTGGCCAATAATAACCAACCCGAATTATTCTATGAGCAATTACAACGGGAAAAAAATTTCCACCGCAAACTCCATTATGAAATTCTTGAAGTGTTTCCTTAGACTTTGGATGATCTAAACATATTAATAGAATTCCATCAAATTTTCTTCGGAAAATAATTCATGAAACTAATACATATTGATTATTTTTCATCTTCAAATCTCTCCTTTCTTTAGAAGACATTCCAATAGGAAATTCACTAGATCTCAGATAAAATAATATGTCCTTATACCATTCATATGTTTCTAAACTTGTACTTTGTATGACACCATCAATTGTATTGGGATGAGAGATATTTACAATGTCAACTCCAATCATGAATTTACATAGTCCTTACTCCTTGATAGATTTTAGAGTTTTAATCTCTAAATCATACTCTTGAATCTTTGCCAACCAATTTTCCCATCTACCTTCTCTGAGTTGTTGATTGAACACTATTTTTAGTAGAGAATGTGGCACACAAGCAATGATGTGAGCTGACTAGATATAAGTCCTTAAATGAACTATTTCCTTGACCATAGAAAGATATTTATTTTCAATCATAGAGTAGTTTAATTCATAATCATGCAACATCTTACTCCTGAAAGAATTGGAATTTCTTATGCTTTCTCATTTTTCTGGGTGAGGATGGAGGCAATAGTTTCCTCTAAAGAAAATGAATATAATATCAAATCTTTGTCAAAGTTAGGATTGATAAGAATAGGGGCAATAGTGATGGCATGTTTTATTTCCGTGAAATCCATTTGAATGTATGATGTCCATTCAAATTTTTGACCCTTCTTCAACAATTTATTTATTGGCTTGACAATTGTAGCATAATAGAGAACAAATCTTTGAACAAAATTTATCTTTACAAAGAAGGATTGTACTCATTTTTGTGATGTAGGAGTATTTAGGTCATTTGTTCCTTTAACCCTTTTTGGATCAATATATATTTCTTATTTGTTCACAACATGACCCAATAGATTTCCTTTTGATATAGAAAACACACATTTTTTTGGATTCAATGATATTCCATATATTCTACATCTTTCAAAGACTTGTTTGAGATGTTTGAAATGTATGTCCCTTAGTTTTGAATGAATTGTCAAATCATATTGGTAGTCTTACACAAATTTTCCAATTAGATATTTAAAAGCATGGTCCATTTCCCTTTGGAAAGTTGCGTCTGCATTCTATAATCCAAATGGCATACTGAAATAAGCATGTGTTCCTCATGGTGTAATGAATTCATTATTTGATATGTCTTCTTCAACCACAAGGACTTGATTATATCTAGAAAATCCATCAAACATAGACATCAATGTAGAACCAATGACTTGTTGCAATAACATCTCCATGTTTGGGAGTGGATAATTGTATTTGATACTTGCTCGATTCGGATCTTTGAAATACACAAAAAGATGAATTTCTCCATTGTTTTTTCTAACTACCATAGCATTTGAAATCTATTCTGAGTGCTTGATTGGAAAAATTATACCAAGATTTTTTTTTAGTTTTTCTAACTCCATCTTCACTAAGGGATTCAATTTGGGATTTGTCATTCTCAAATTTTTCTTAAAAGGTTTTGATTCCTCTTTGAGTGGTATACAATTTTGGAATATAGACTTTTCATATTCCTATAAATCATCATACTCCAAGAAAAAATGTTTTGAAATTCATTGAACATAAGAGTGTTTTTCTCTATTTCTTCAGTGGTGCAACTAGTACCAAGATAAATGTATTTTGGAGGATTAGGTGTACTGATATTTATTTTTTGTGTCTCTTGAACCTTTCTAATGGAGGGTTTCTATTTTGGATTCACGGTCTTTTTTTTATAATATCTTGTAAAAAAAGATTCCATACTGACATAATTCTTAGGAGGGACTACAACACTCTAATCATGGATTTTCTTCAGGGAATTTTGGTATTCATCAAAATCATATGATAATGTTGATTCATGGTCTATAAGGAAGCTTACACTATGTTCATCATTTTCAAAAACTTGCCAATAATTTTGATTATCGAGTATTGAAGGCCGAAAAATTGTCTTGACATGAAAAGTATTTTGATTTTGAGAATCATATGTACTGAAAAGGGATGAATCCATTGCCAATGAATCAAAGTTTTTATTATTTTCTCAAGGAACAAAATAAATATTGAAAGAATTAAAAGATTCTATTATTTTCCACACTCTCCTTGCATAATGTTTCAATCTTTACTTTTTAATTCTATATTTTTTCTTGATATGATTGATAACCAATTATGAATCACCAGTTACCACCGGATTTTTTACTTTCATTTGAAGGGATATGGTCAATATTTGGATCAATGCTTCATACTCTACTTCATTATTGGAACAAGGGATCTGTAATATCATTTCTTGTGGGTAAATACCACATTGGGGACTTTTGATGCAGGAGCATCGCTCCAACCCAACAACACACCAGCTAGCCAACACATTAAAGCGTGCATTCATGGAGGAGAGATGTGCCAACCATCTCATTTTAAAATTTAAAATTGTAATTAAATGTTTGTAAAGCTGGTAGAGTCGATCCATGCTTTTGTACAGGTTGATAAGATCTAGATCTGATTCAGCCTAGACAACCATTGAATGTAATTCAATGTAATTAATGAGAGTAGGTAGCTTGGAGGGAAGAGCTTGTTAAGCCCTAATATTGGCTCATTACCCCTTAATTGGGGCATATTAGATTAGTAATGTTATTTTATTTATGTCGGCTTTAGGCCATTAGTTGTAATTTAGATTAGTAATGTTATTTTATTTATGTCGGCTTTAGGCCATTAG
>ML777341.1:1186391-1204972 GCA_009831015.1 Picea engelmannii | reverse complement strand
TTATTAATGGACTGTTCATGTCGGCAGAATTGCAATGATGAGATATAATTAAATGCAATAGTAATATTGTTAATGGAAGATTACTTTTGGTAGAATTGCAATGATAGGAATAGTTTAATTTAAATTGAAATTTTAATATCTTTCAATTGAATCATTTAAAGGAATGTCGATATTGGCGGACTTTGCAATGTTAAGCATGTGTTTTGCGGCAATGTTAATACTATTAAATGGAAACGTTAATCCTAGTAGAAACGCCATGATAAGAATTAGATTAATGCAATAAGATATTATTAATTCCATGTTCATGTTGGTAGAATTGCAAAGGTCGGTAATAGTTTAAAGGCAATAGTAACATTATCAATTAAAAGTTAATGTAGGTAGAATTGCAGTAAGGAGTAACCGTTTGAATGCCATAGAATAATATTAATTGAATGTTCATGTTGATAGAATGGCAATGATGAGTAATAGTTAAATGCAATGGTGATATTGTAATTTAATGTTAAATGTTAGTAGAATTGCAAAGATAGGAATAGTTTAATACAATAGTAATACTATTAATTGAATGTTAATGTTGGAAGAATGGCAATGGTAAGTGATAGTTTAGATGCAATAGTAATGTTATTAATTGAATGTTAAGGTTGGTAGAGTTGCAATGACAATGAATTGTGTAATTGTAATAGTAATAATACTAATGGAATGTTAATATTGTTAAATGAATGTTTTGTTCGCAATGTTGTTATTGACTTAAATTGAAGCGTTAATGCTAATGAATGATATTGCAATGTTATTAATTGTTAGGTTATGGGAAGTATGGAAATATTGGTTTAAGGTGCAACATTGGTGCTTGGTTCCATTGCAGGGATAATGATGTTAATCTACAGTGCTAAGGATAAATGCTTCGCTGCTATATTAATATTTGCTTAGTTGCCATGGTAACACTAGTTAAATTGCAAGATTAATAATTGTTTTAATTAGCATGTTAATAATGAGGCCAATCGCAATGTTAATAATTGTTTACTTGGAACGTTCATGATGGAGAGTAAATTGCAAGGGTAATCTTCGTTTAAACTGAAGTGTTGATGACAATGTCTAATTTGCAATGCTATTGTTGTTAGGTTACTAGAATTGTCTGGTAATAAACGGGTAGGAAGGGAAAATTAATGAGGAGAATGTAATGTCGGGGTTTACCATTATGATACAGATGTCGTTGCTTATTTAGGGCATTTATTAGAAAAATGCAGTGCGTCGTGCTTATGTTCGTCCCTGATTTGTAGTATTGGGGGGGTATTGTATTGCGTAGTATGTTCGTGTCGGGTGGGATATAGACACTTCTTGTAGCTTAGTATTTGTGTCTGTGTGTAAATCCAGTGGAAGGAATCTATTGCCGTATGAAGAGTCTCGGGCTATTTAAAGGCACAGTTCCACTCTTGCGACACATTCTGAGCCATATCAGTAGTCTCGGGCTGTTTAAAGGCACAGTTCCACTACTGCGACTCTATTGTTGGATTCCTTCATTCTGTGATAGTACTGTGCCTAACCCCTGGTGTCTGTCTCTGCCTGCAGCCGTTAGTTGCCCGCCTCCTGTTCGGGGGCGTTGCTCTGTTGTCTCTATGATATGTCGGGTCGTCTTGATTGTGTTCGTCTTACTTGTGTCCTGTTGGTTCGAGTGTTGACGTAGAGTCGAGGGGGTTGTTTCTTCTACACAAGTGCACACACTTTAACAAAAAAAAAAAAAATCACCGGTTGACTGAGTAGATGTCCTTAGCTAGGAGGGTTCCTACAAGGAGGATCATAAATGTTTTCTAATAATTGGAGGAATTGAAGTATTCCTTCCAAACAGCTCAGTTGAGGACATAGCATGTGTTGCAAATGCAACAACAGAAGAAGGAAAACCAATAGTGACTTTCAAAGAGGAAGAAGAAATGGAGAAGATGTTGATATCTTCCCCAATTGAAGAAGAGCATGAAGATAAGATGCTCACTCCATGGGAGAAGGAGTTAGATATGTTGGAAGATTGGTTAAAAAATCCAGAAACAATAGATGACTACCATGAGCAGACAATCATGCATATTGTGGGAGAAGATCATTCGACATAATTGCTCAGAAATTTCATCCAGGAAGCTGGACAAATGATGACTGCAGCACTGAAGCATGCAGCAGAAGAGGAAGTATAATTCCAATCTGGGGAGTAGCTAGAGGAAGTTGGAGTTGGACCAACACAAGGAGAAATGACAGAATCTAGTCTGTCAGAGGAAGTGATTGAGCAGAAAATCAATCAAAAGGAGACTGCAAGATTGGAGTCTGTAGTAGAGTGGAGACTTAGTGCAGAGTGAACTTGTTTCAAGTTCTAAATCTCAGGAGGTCGAGCACAAAGTGTTCTAGGAGGAGCACCATAAGTCTTCTAAGGAATCAGAGGGATAAATCCCTTAGAAATTAGTAAGTTCGTAAGCTTAGGAGAGATAAAATAAGCAGTGTGTGAAGAGTGGACTATTCTAAGTTGAGAAGATTGGGAGAGACAGTTCAAGTTTGCATGAAGAGCGCAAGTACACGTCAGAGACTAGGTCGAGTTTCATTCCCAAAGCTCAGGAAGGATAGTGTTTCCAGAATGCAGGTGAGAGCAAAGTTATTGAGCTCACAGAAGAATCAAAGGTCAAGGCCCTTGAAGCATCGAAATATTCCAAGTCTGTGAAGAAAGTCATAAGTTCAGGAGGAGGAGCACATCATCCAATGGATAAGCTGTAGAGGGAAATCGGGACCATTAGAACCCACATCCAGACAATGTGATAAGAGCGTAGGACTAGATCAGGTCTGAGCTATCAGATCTGGGTGTGTGGACCAATAGTCGTTAGATCTGGAGGAAGACGAATGAGGATTAAACCCTTGTGTATGAAGGAGTGTGGACTCATAAAATTCTGGAAGTCCCGATTAGATTGAAACTATCCATCGTCGGGAGGACAGGTGGCAGGAGATCTGGGGTGTTCATGGAATCAAAAACCATAAGATTTGCATGGAGCAGAGGAGTAAATTCGCAAAAGGTGAAGTCGTGAAATCATCATAGACCATTGGATCCGGAAGGACAGGTGGCGAAGATCCACACACGTTGGAGAATCAGTAATCGGTAGAAATGAAGGAAGCTACTTCCAAAAGTGAAGGGTGAAGTCACGAAATCACCAGGACCATCCATCAGAAGGGACACATGGCAGACGATAAACATTTCGTTGACTCGTGACTCAGGGAAGTCAAAGGAAAAGTTTGAAAAAACTCGCGAAACATGAATTTGCGACATCAATTTTGAGTGTTGCATCGAGTCAGGTTGTGGGTCGTTGATCTAAAGCATCGACGTTTCGGCATTTCGGGAGTCAGGATAACGAAGGTGAATCACATTGGGAATCCCCGATATGTGAATTCCTGAAACGCTCAAAGGTTGGGCCTAGGTCGCAACCGAGGGTCACTTCAAGAGGATTCAAGGGAGGAGCTAAGGACAGTTAAGCCCTTTTCGGAATTTTGGGACTTGGAGGAGTTGATTGTTTTGGAATGAAAATCCCGACATCACGAAATGTGACGCACCTATTGCATAGGCCTATGGCCATAGGGTTGTGGTCACTTGAAGGGAGATCAGGCCTAGTGCTTGTCCATGTAAGTTGAGTTCAATAGAAGGACCTGTGTATTTGTTCGATGGATTCCAACAGGGAATCGAAGAGCCACTTCAGCTCGTAAATAGATTGAACGATCCTTAGACCGGGAGGTCAGCGGACCCTGTCGAGGCAGAGGTAGGGCATCTGCAACAACTTTTGAAAACAATACCAACTCTAGTTCTAGGCTTAGAACAATCACCATCAAATGACATTTTCCAAAATTCTTGGAAAGAAATTTCTTCATTTTTCTTAGGTGAATTTAGTTGTTTTGTGTTGAAAACAACATAATTCTCGATTCTCGAATCTACATAGTTTTGCATCATCTCGGTTTCCTTTTTCTTAAATGATACTAGATTTCTATGTTCTCTAGGAACTTTGATCATTGTTTCATATTTATTTGGAAGAAACATCCAACTTATGTCATTCATTATATATCCTCCAATCAATGAGTACCAATCTCTTCCCAGGACAACACCATATGCTAGAGGAATATCAGCTACTATGATACTAAATACTATTGTAATTTGATGTGTTGCACTTATCCACACACATAAATCTTTAATTTCTCCATAAGATGGAACTTTTCTTGAGTCAATGGCATATATTATTTCACCAGCTTCATAATATTTTGTGCACTCCATTCTAAGAGCTTCAATCAATAATAATGGCATGATATTATTATTAGGTTCACTATCCACCAAACGATTATGTAGTGTAAAATCATGATTCTCTAAGGATATATAAAATGGTGGAACCTTGCCTCTTGGTCTTACTAGTGTGATATTTTTTTGTTGTCTCATGTTCATCATAACTTCCTCTCTTCTTGAATTTGTATCATATCTTCAAAATATTCCCCCTTTGTTGAGTTGTCTTAACTACCTCCATAAATAGAAAGGCAATATGAAGCTTAGTTAACTCATCAAATAAATTATAATTCATTTGAAATGGAGTCTTTGTTTGATTAACAATTGGTTGTTGTTTTGTTGGCTATGGAATGTTGGCTTTCACTTTTTCTTTTTCTAGTTGTTCCCTCGTCTTGAATTTATTTGTTTGAGTTTTGGTTTGAACAACATTGTCTTGGGAATATTTAAAATCTTCTTGTTCATAACAAATATGAAAATATGGTGAACCTTCCTCCATTTGGAATGATTCCAAAACTTCATATTGATAAGTAATTGTTTCTTGATCAAAGGGCTCAAAATTTTCTTCTTTTATAATTTCTTCTAGCACAACAACATCTCGATTTGGAACTATGGATGATCTTGGTCTACGATATTCAATTCTCTACTCTCTATCGTTTCTTCCTCTTTGATAAGGTAATGGATTTCTCATGTTTTGATGTGGTGGAATGAGATTCTCACTCCTCTTGAGTCTAGTTATCTCGTTATGAATTCGTCTAATTATTCTTCTCATTTGAGCAATTTCTATATTTTGTTTTGTTTCTTGAGCAGCTTAGGGATCATTTCTCACATTGGGGGGAAATCCTTAGAGAATTCCTCCCCCAATTTCTCAATTTTCATAACTTGTAGAAGTGGATGGTACCTAGAGTGATATTGATAGACTAGTCATTTGTCTTTGCACTTTTCCAAGAATAATCTTGGGATCAACATTAGTTTCTAACATGTATTCTTCTATTTTTGTTGCTTTTTGGATTGCTTCATTTAATGTATTTATTTGTGCAATTCTTATTGAATAATTCACATTTTAGGGAATATCATTCTTGTAACATTTAAATATGATATGATCATTTGGGCGTTTCCCATCTGGGATTTGATTTAATGTATTGAAAAATCGTAAGTTTAAATCCCTAATCATTTCACCCTTTTAGAGATGGATTTGGATGAGTTGAGTAAGCATATTATTGTATGCAATAGACTGTGCATATGTAGTCATGAACATAACTTTGGTATCATCAAATGAACCAATTTATTGAGTTGGGAGGGAAATATATCATTCATAATTTGGGTCGATTAAAGTTTACAGAAAAACTCTAACCATTACATCATCATGTTCAATCAAATGAATATCATAAATACTAAGGAACAAATCCATATGAATTTTAGGATCCATAATCCCATCACCTAAAAATAAAGGTAAAATTCCTTGAGGAAAGGTTGGAAATGGATATTGGTCCCCATGTAAATTGAGTGGGTTATACCTAGCTCTTATTCTAGGGTTTCTTTGTCTTTCATTTATTTCTCTTTCTTCATTGGGAATTTCATTTCTTTGTTCTTCTTAATCACCCATGATTATTATTCCATTGGATTTATATCTTGAACTTTGGGCTACTTGTTGAATCTCAAGTTTATTACTTATACTTCTTGTTAATGGATCTTTGTATAATTCCAGCTTTTAATGTTTACAACAGTCTTCTTTGTCTCAAAGAGCAAGAAATTTCCAAGTTCTCTTGATTTATTCACGAATCCTTGTTGTTGTGATTGTTAGGCCATTCAACTGGTGAAAAATTATTCTTTGATATCTATTTACAACTTGTATATGGGGTTGGTTTGGATTTGTTAGAGTCATCCAAATTTATGGTCTATGAAACTAGCCTTTTGTTTAGTTCCCTGGTATGGTCACCAAAAATGTTGATCGAAAATAGTGTCTTACAATATTTAAGTAAACCACATGAGGATAAATCCCCCTGTGTTTTTAAAGAGGTGCACTTCTCTATTTTGAATAACATGTAAGAAAATAAAATGCTCGATATAAGACTGGGAGTTATTCTTGAAATAAATATTCACATGCGAAGAATACCTAAGAAGGACCATGTATCTTATAGAAAGTAAATATTTACACTTTGTTACAATATTTGGAAACCAAAAGAGTATAAATTACCATAGGATGATATTTCCATCACAACATTCATCAAAGACATATTATTCAACAAAGGAAAGGAAAGTATGGACCGCATATGGAAGAGAACTCTAAATCATCATTCCATTAAATCCAATAAATATTTTGATAGACAAAATTTTGAAATCTCATGCTTAAATTTTTTTTCTAAGAGATCAATAGTGTTATGTCTCGAATAGTTCTCTAGGAATCTCAAAAAATAATAGTGTATTTATAAAATAAAATAATGTTTGGGGTTTCAGTAAAATTAAATGTTGTTTGTCCTTCAAAGAGGAATTGGATGGGGCTCTCGCATACCATAAAATGAAGAGAGACCTGGAAGACAAAATAAAACAGTTAGGGGTCAGCCTTAAGTTTCACAGGTTGTCTGGAATAGAAAAGGAAAAATGACAATTGACTGAGGAACAAAAATGATGAAGGAAAGAACAAGGTGATTATTTGACTTACTATGATGGAAATTCTAAACTGTCATTTACTTGTTGAGGCGTCTTTTGTAGGTTGTTTTTTTGCTGGAGGTGGAATAACCAATGTAATTTCTTCTTGTTGGAGATGGTACTTCTAGGTTTAGTTTTTTCTAAAGTACCTTTTTGGGATATAATGGGTGAATTGGGCTTCTTATTGGTTGTCTGTCTACCCATTTTCCTATAAAACTCATTAGTTCTTTCCATTTCTTTAATATTGTTTAGGGTTTCTTCAATAGAGGCCTAAAGGCGGTTCTAGTTATCTCCCCCTCCTTATTTGAATTGTTCTCACTTACTAAAATATGAAGAGTACCCAACTAGAGACATATGTGCAGAAAACAAATCTTTAGGATCGAAACCATTGATGTCTTGGGATTATTTCAGACTAAGTTGATCTAATTGAAAAACAAATTCATCTAAATGGGAGATATGTTTGACAACTATCTCCCCAACCCTCCATAGAAATGGAATACATTGTTTCTTCCTTTTCTCATTGAAAAAGTTTACTCGATACTTATATTGTCTACACACCTCAATGAAGAAAAGTCGATCAGACACGTAGAATGGTAACAATAAGGGTTTCCCCTAGAACCCAAATAGTCTCAAAATACTAAATTCCTCCAAAGTTTCAAAAACTGGTGCAAATACTTCTTTGATATCTAATTCCAACTTGTATTTGGGGTTGGTTGGGTTTTGCTAGAGTCATCTAAATTTCTGGTCTATGAAACCAACCTTTTGTTAAGTTCCCTAGTATGGTCACCAAAAATGTTGATCATAAAGATTGTCTTATGGTATTTAATTCAACCACATGAGGATAAATCCCCCTTTATTTTTAAAGAGGTGGAACTCATCTATTTTAAATAACATGTAAGAAAATAAAATGATTGAGAGAGGACTAGGCGTTATTCTTGAAATAAATATTTGCATGCAAAGAATACTTGAGAAGGACCAAGTATCTTATAGAAAGTAAATAGTTACACTATATTACAAGATTTATAAACCAAAACAATATACATTATCATAGGATGATATTTCCATCACAACATTCATCAAAGTAAGACACAATATTTAACAAAGGAAAGAAAAATATGGACCGCATATGGCAAAGAACTCTAAATGATCATTCCATTAACTCCAATAAATATTTTGATAGACACACATTTTAAATCTTATGCTTAAAAATGAAATCTAAGAGATCAATAAAGTTACGTTCCAAATAGTTCTATGAGAACCTCAAAAAATAAAAGAGTCTTTACAAAATAAAATAATGTTTGGGGTTATAGTAAAAGTAAAGTGTGTTTGTCCTTTAAATAGGAATGGGATGGGGTTCCCATGGACCATAAAATGAAAATAAAAATGGAAAACAAAATATAATAGTCAAGGGTTAGCCTTAGGTTTCATAGGTTTCTCAGAATATAAAAGGAAAATGAAAATTGAATGAGGAAGAAAAATGTTGAAGGAAAGAACAAGGTGATTACTCTACTTACTATGATGGAAATTTTGACCCGTCATTTACTTGTTGAGTCGTATTTTGTATGTTTTTGTTGTTTTTTTGGAGGTGGTATAACTGATGTAATTGCTTCTTGTTGATTTTTCTCGGTTATCTTAACTAAGACCTTTGTTAACCATTGTTATATATACTCCCTCATCAAAGAAACATTTATTTCATTCTTGGTCTTAGTTTCGAATAACCCATTCTCCAATTCTCTCAAATCAATTCTTAATTGATGTATCATGCCCTCAATATCATATGTATCATGTCCTTAGTTTCATATTTATTTTTTCTATTAACAATTTTATAGAATTTTTTTGGTAGGACACATGGTGTAGTGTAGCAGACTCTTCTTCAACTATTTCTATGTCTTGGGAATCCAATTCCTCAACAATCACCTTGGTTTCCATCAATATTTGTTCTGACCAGCTAGGTTCCTCTATTACATCATCTACTTCCATGGATTTTGGACATTCTTCAATTTCAGGTACATCTTGTCCCCTTTTTTGAGTTTCTCTTTTTATTTTTATGGAAGTATGTACAATATGATATTTTTCCATTAATTTATTAGTAGGGTCCTTGTCTCCACTGTCATCTAAATTTTTGGTGGATGTCCTTCTTTGTTCTAGACCACTACTTATAGGTTTAGGTTTTGTTGAAGTACCTTTTTGGGATATATTGGGTGAATCAAGGTTCTTATTGGTTGTCTCTCTACCCATTTTCCTATAGAAATTGTTAGTGCTTTCCAGTTCTTCAATATCGTTTAGGGATTATTAAATATAGGCCTTGAGGAGGTTATGGTTATCTCCCTCCCCCCTTCTTAGAAATTGTTCTGACTTACAAAAATATGAAGAGGACCCGAACAGAGACATATGTGCAAAAAATTAATCTTTAGGATCAAATCCCTTGATGGCTTGGGCTTCTTTTAGACTGGGTTGATCCAATTGAACAACAAATTCATCTAAATGGGAGATATGCTTGACAACTATCTGCCCAACCCTCCATGGAAATGGAATAAATTATTTCTTCCCTTTCTCATTGAAAAAGTGTGACCAATACTTACACTGCCTGCACACCTCAATGATGAAAATTCAATCAGAGACATAGAATGGTAACAACAAGGGTTTCCTCTATAACCCAAACAACCTCAAAAGACTCAATTCCTCAAAGGTTTCAAAAACTTATTTCTCGGTGAGAGGATGAAACCTCTAGTGACATCCTTGACATGATATGAACATGAATCATTTTCTTGAAAACAGACATGGAACCATTTTAGACCGCATAAAAATTATAATTTTCTTTATTCCTCCATAAAACTCGATACCAGACAGAAGTTGGTTCCTTCTTAAAATCAACATTTCTTTCTCTAAGAAATTCTTCAAATATGTGACAGTAAGAAATGACAAAGACCAAATACAAAGTCATATAACAATTTTGGTTTTTCTTAGGCTTCTTAGTTGAAACGAAATATCGTTTCAGATGATTTGGGCCCAGTTGATCATGGCGTCTTCTTGAATAACATAGTTGAGAATGTACACAATGCATTTTGGCATAGAGGCCATGTACTCTAGTCCAATTATTCTGGTGAAAATCCAGACAAATTCTTTATATGGATACTTCATAGAACTTACCTCAACTTGAGCATAATTGATGTCAATTCACGAGTTGGTTAGATAACTTTTGAGAAGTTATAATCCTCCATGTTCTTTGAGAAACTTGTATTCTTCTACATTCCTAAAAATCATAGTTGGTTCTGGAAGTCGTAACATCCTCCTGAATACTGAGGGGAACAAAGAAATTGGTGGATTCCCTTGTATTTAAATAATTCTTCGTTATGTGTTAAACTTATCGACACACCAAAGTACCAATTCTTTGAAGTCTGATTCCTTAGGTACATACTCTGCCAATGTTATTCCTAAAATCCATAACTTATTTAACTCCTTCTCTATAGGGGGAAGATCCAAATACCACTTATAGGCCTGCGACCATTGGAATTGGTGGTATTCACGTCTGAGGGAATTGAAAGTGTCTACATAATACAAGTCTTTCCTTTTATTTGTCATGTATTTACACTGATTTCCTTTTTTATGAATATGTGGCACTCCTATCAATATAATATTTTTATAGTAGAGAATTTTAATTCTTTATTTATTTTACCACGTATTTCCTTGATTATCAATTAGTGTATCTCTTATTTCAAAGTTTCTAGTTTGCACGGTCTTATTTTGAATTTATTAAAAATATTTTATGAAAACCACGCCACTTAATAATGATATTTAGGTTCACACAAGTGGAGGCTGACATGGTGGTGGGTAATTAAATTACATTGAGAATGACGATATGATGTCGGGAAACATGAAAAATGGTTAAGTATGGAAGTGTGAAGTGAGGAATGGAAATTTCATTATGATGACTGCAGGATTGTGGGATGAGGGACAATGAGTTATGGAGAACGAAAAGAGAAGTAGGAAGGAATCCCACATCCACAATGGTAAAATAAAATAAGTATAATAAAAGTCAATTTTGCGGGTTGTGGAAGTGGATGAGTCATTTTGGAGGACATAGGATTACATGACTGCGGACCTTGGAAAAGGGAGAATGGAATAGAGGTCAATGTCCCACATCTGCAATCAATAAATCGGCTAAGTATGAAAATGGTAAGTGGTGCATTATGCATTATGAAGAAATAGAAGGGGTCATTTTAAGTGTTATGGGTTTGCGAGTTGCAAGACACATGTTTTTGCAGGATTAGGTGTGGATGGATCTCCCACAACAAGACTCTCACAACATAGAAAAATTACTAAGTTTTGGGATCATAGGATAAGAAAAATGACTTAAGTATAGAATCATAGGTTTTCTTATTTGTGGACCTACGGACTTGATGGTAGCGCGATCTGTAACCCGCATTTTAAAGGGAAAAATGGCTAAGTATAGAATATACAAGGAACATAAGAATAACAATAATAATACTTAGGATGGATCTATATACACTAATCTTGATCAATGAATGTAGATCAACATTGAGTTGAGTGGACTTATATTAAATAAAACAAATTACTGAATTGTTTCCTCTAGATTTTAGGAGGATATCTAAGGGACACCCATGAGTTATTTTAGGGGGGAATCAAAAGTTGGGTGAGGGAAAATAATTTAAATGAAATAATAATTAATAATTTCTTGTGAAAACTTACATATAGGAGACACATGGTGGGATGAATAATCCAATTAATTAGATTTCTAAATTACTAAATTTGCATGTGATCATTAGGTGTCAAATATCAATTTATCTATAAAACAAAGGTTGGAAGAGGAAGGAGGGATCACTATTTTTCATATTATTGAATGGTCATCGTAATGACCAATTGACTTGTGAGAATTACTATTTGTGAGTTGGACTTTGGTGTAGCCTTAGATTTGGGATCCTCAATGCTTGCAAGCATGCACACCATAGCTAGAGCTAGAGGATGGCTCTATACAAACTTGTTGTGGCTCAGGGGGGCTTGGGGAAAAAGAGTACCCATTTGGCATTGGTAGGGAGGTATTCAGTGAGTCTACTTGGTGACTGAAAAGATCCAACAAAGAATTTCATAGTTCAATCAAGGACTGATACGGTCCCAAAAAAATTTGGCGCAGTATTCAACAAAATTACCACAAGGCTCCTACATTCAAGTCTTGGTGACAATAAATCTTATGATATTAAAATTTGAATTTTTGGTTAACTTGCAAGTCAATTGAATGAAGGATTCATAAATTTATTTAAATTTTTGCAACCAATTGGTTAGGATATTCTAAAATTGATAGAGATTAAATGATGAATTACCATTGGTATCTATTTGTTGTTGTTAAATTTGATCTAGATGGAAATCAATAAACGGTTAAAGACATTGCACAGGTTAGTAGTAATCTGTGTAATTGTTGAGATCTATTCAGTGATAAATGAGTTTTATTGTATGTGTAAATAATCTTATCCTCAATTTAACTCCTGAATAATGTTGATTAATAAATAATTGCATAGTTTATTATTGAACATGCAATGTTAACTCCTATGATTTAGTCATTGTGTATTAAAAATCATTGGATTAAATTTAAAACTGTGTTAGTAGTTTAACGGTTGGTAACAAGGATGTTGTTCGATTGTGATAAAAATGGAAAATATTATATTGTCTCTTGCCTTTTGATAAATTTGAAATCGCATGTTACAATAAGTAAATAATTAGACATGGATAAATAATAATTATTTAATTGATATGTTATTGGTAGACCCTAAGGAACGAAAATGTAATATACATCATATTGAACCTTAATGAATTTAGTTTGGATAATTATTATAAAGTGGAAGGTAAAGTGTAATGAAAATTTAGTTGAATAGGAATTTGAAATTAAAGGATTTGTTTTTCATAATAATGGTTTTTGTGCTGAAAAGTAATGTCAATTTTAATTGGTAAAGTGTAATGGAAATTTAGTTTGAATAGGAAATTGAAATTTAAAGGATTTAATTATTTTTACACCGAAGGTGTTATTTAAGGGGAGGTTCCACTAGGGACTGTGTTGTCTCTCTAAAGTGTATAAGGACTTGTCATGTGTTCAATTGCAATCAACGAATCTTCTCTTAACACACGTCTTGTCCTTCACTGGTTTCCACCAACATGGGAAACTTATTTATCACACAAATCACTTTCGAGATTATGCAACTTAGATATTCTATCTATTACAGAGGCCTATGCATAGGGGAGATGACTGAAATGGTGTTTGTATTTCATGAAATGGGTTTACAATGCATAGTCAACTACCCAGTCTAGTTTGTTGTGTCTCTTGTTGGAGCTTGCAGATTCTCAAAATGCACTGGAAAGGTATTATTATCGTCTCCCTCATGAAAAACACAGACCATGTCAGGGTTTCTAGGAAAAGAAGATCATGGCCTCATTGAGGGAGTGAAATATCGAGTATTATCCATCAAAACCCCAACAACATAGCCTATTGTGATTGGGTTTATGGGATTTTCTAATATATGTAAGTTAGTATCCAGTGTTTGCACCTTCTCTGCAATTTTTTTTTTTATGTTTGTAGGGTTCATAGTTAGAGAATTTCCAAATTAGAGAATTTGGTTCATAGATTCCAAGAGGCCTTGGGAACCCAACTTGTACTGCGTATCACCCGGAGACAGATGGGCAGACCGAACAAACAAACCAAATCTTGGAGGAAATGTTGCATATGTATGTGATGGACCAACAGAAGCATTGGGAAGAATTCATTCCACTGATATAATTCGCATATAACAACAGTTATTAAAGCACCATTAAGATGGACACTTTCTATTTTCTTTGCGGGCAACCATGTTGGATGCCTTGAGTTGGGATTGGCTTGAGGATAGGGTCTTGGTGGGACTAGAAGCAATACAAGAAATGGAAGAACAAATGAAAACTATAAAACAAGGGATCGAGGAAGTGCAATATCATCAGAAGAGTTATGTCGATGCGCATCGTGTCGACCATAGTTACGATGTGGTGATCACGTATTCTTGGGAGTAAAACCGCATAAGAGTTCGATCAAGTTTGGAAAGGGTGCTAAACTATCTCCTAGGTTTGTGGGATCCTGCGAGATTGTGAAAAAGAGAGGGTCGTGGCCTATTGACTAGCCTTGCCTGATCCTTTAGGCATATGCATGATGTCTTTCACATCTTTGTTTGAGACATTATGTTAGTGATCCTACACATGTTTTGACTTGAGTAACTTGCAGGTATCGGATGAGGGTGTGCTCACGGATGAGCCAATCCACATCCTGGACCATCACATTCAACAACTATGGCGTCGAATAGTAGATCAGGTCAAGGTTAGTGAGGCAACTATAGTCCACACTCGACGACCTCGGAGGATGCATATGATATGCACCATCAGTTTCCATTTTTGTTTGATAGATATACTTATGATACTGTGATACACTTTATTTTTTCACTTATATTCTGTGAAAATTCGGGACGAATTTTAGAGCAAGAGGGGGTTTATGTAACATCTTGCTCTTGCATGCGCTGAGCGAACTTATTCATTAAGGAAACTTGCTTGCAAGTGATCCAGATTATTATATTATTGGTCATTTGATTATGATTATGAGGCATTATGAATATGATGATATGTTATTTTGTGTATTGACATAGACAAGTGCTATTGACTGGGTTCTCCTGAGTGTGAAGGACTTTGGACCTCGAGGATGTAGAGGCATCGATGAAACCCCTTGGACTTCAAATCGAGTCAGGGAGTGGACTATTAGGGTTTGATTGTGGTTGATAGGACGTATGTACATATGATTAGATGTTATGATGATTGATTATTTTGCTGACATGATTCATTGATGATGCAGGCTGACAATAGCTTGTCGAACAGACTCACATGTGGAGTAGAGGGGTCATGCACGACAACTAGAGAATTTGAGGAGAGGTGTGGGAGCATCCCTGCCATAGCCTACTACCACTCTCGTCGTGTCTCGAACTATATTTTAATGATTACCTAGTTCGAGAAGACCCACAATGCCCTGAGGGAATACTGTGGCAGTCACTCACGATGATTCTAAGGGGTGAACAATAAGGTTGGGGCCTTATTACTTAGAGTCCCCTAGTCTCCCACAATATCACCTAGCAGAGTATTGACTCCGGGTTTTTTTTATGTCTAACAAGTTATTCAAGAGGCAAGTGGCACCCTTGGAGCACGTAGTGCGTCCTGATGGGCATGTCGCACAAGGAAAATGGAAAGAGGCGAGTGGAACCCTTGGAGCACATAGTGCGTCCAGAAGGGCATGTCGCACAAGGAAAATGGAAAAAGGTGAGTGGCACCCTTGGAGCACATAGTGCATCCTAAAGGGCACGTCGTGCAAGGAAAATGGAAAAAGGTGAGTGTCACCCTTGGAGCACCTACTGTGTCATGAAGGACACGTCATGATTTCAACAGGTAAGTGAATAAACCTATTCGGCCTTAAAATGAATGTTGTGATAAGTAATATTTTAAAAACATTTCCCCAATAAAAATGTCGCCCAGCCTAGGAAATTAAAATCTAGGTCTAAGTAACACATGTGGTCAAAAATAATAGTCATAATTAAACATGTAACAAGAAGGGGGTAAGAAATTCAATTAAATTATTAAAATCAAATTACAATGGGGGATTAAAATTTTAAAAGGGAAATGATTTTTTTATCTACATATGCTAATTTCATTTTTAATTAAAAGAAAAAGGGGTATATGGTTGTTTTTATACACTTGCTAATTTGAGTTTTAGTTAAAAAGGGAAAAGAGGGAAACTTAAAAGAAATAGGAAACTAAAGGAAAAAGGGAAAACATAAATAAAAAGGGAAACGTAAGGAAAAAGTTGAATGTCTAACTTAGTAAGGAATCTTGCCTTTGTGAAATTTCTAATTATGAAGTCAACTAGGAATTTAGTAAAGTCGTAAGTCATTTAAGATGTGTAAGGGAATATTGGGACACCAAGGAGCATTTTTAAGAATGTTTTATTTGGGTGAGGGAAATAGGAATAATTAATTAATTAATGAAATTAATTTCTAGTGCAACTAGGGGGATGGGTGACATGTGTATGGGGGAGGTTTTTTCTGATTAAAATAATGAAAAAGAAATTAAATGAGAATTTGGGAAATAAATCACTTAAAAAATCTATAAAAAGGATGAAGGAGGAGTATGGATCTGATATTTATGTGTAACATTACGCTGCTTAATTTTTGTCTTGACTGAACTTATCTTGTGGGAATTGGGATACCCAGCTCAGGTAATGAGTGGTAGCTTGACCTTGCGAGGCGAGTTGGGTGCTAGCAGTTCTTCGGTATTGTGTGCGTGGCCCCTTTGCGGCTTGGGGTTCTTAGGGGGAATAAGAGTACCCCTAGCATTGGCTAGGAGGTACCGGTGTGGTCACATCGATCGAAAATATGATTTTTCAGGCTCCAATATGATTTTTCCTTCCTCGTCAAGTTTTGGAAATATAATTTGAACTGGGATCTTGTCGCCTATAACCTTCTTTAAGCATGAAACATGGAAAATTGGGTGTACTCGTGAAGATGCAGGAAACTCCAATTTGTATGCCATAGTACCAATCTTTTGCAACACCTTATAAGGACCATAGTACTTTGGTGATAATTTATTATCCTTCTTGGCTTTCTTGAGGGACATCTGTTTGTATGGTTGTAGTCTTAAAAACACCCAATCCCCTACTTCAAAACTTCTTTCACTACGATATTGATCTTCTTGTTGTTTCATGTGATTCTATGCCATGGTCAGGTTGTCCTTTAAGATTTGGTCAGGTTGATTCTCGATGTGATCTTCCACTGCTTGAACCTTAGATTTTTATTTTAGAGAAGAAATGATGGAAGGAGGGTGGTATCCATAAAGTGCCATGGATGGTGTCATTTTTGTTGCAGTATGAAAGGAAGTGTTATACCACCATTCTGCCAAGGGTAACCATTTGAACCACTGTGTTTGTTTATCAGAGACAAAGCAACGAAGGTAGCCTTCTAGACATTTGTTCACTATCTCGATTTGTCCATCAGATTGAGGATGATAGGATGAGCTATGAGCCAATTGAGTACCCAAATAAGAAAATAATTCTATCCAAAAATGTCCAGTGAAGATGGGATCTCTGTCACTTACAATAATCTTTGGGCTACCATGTAGCTTTTGAACTGTCTCCATGAATGCAGTGGAAACTTGGTCAGTGTGCATACTTGGTCAGTCTACCACAAAAGTGCACAAAAGGGATGAGAGAGTGCACAAAAGTGTGTGTACTTGGTCAGTTTATCAACAATCACCATGATGACACTCTTTCCTTTAGAATTCAGTAACCCTGTGATGAAATCCATGGAAACCTCCTCCAAGTGATGACTTGCGATGGCTAATGGTTGTAAAAGACCTAGGGTGTTAATTGTTTGCACCTTATTTTGTTAGAAAACCAAATATTCTGCCACAAACCTTTGAACAACAGTTTTAAGGCCATCTCAAAAAAAATCCTTCTTGACTCTATGGTAGGTTTCCAAAAATCCTAAGTGCCCTCCTACTAGAGAGGTGTGCAATTCCAATAGTAAATTTTGTTTGAGTTGGGATTTCTTACATAAATATAAGCGATCTTTGTACCATAGTGAATCATTTTTCCATGTAAATGTATCTGATGCATTGGAATCCTACTGCAACCTTTGAATGGGAGTCCACAATTTTTTGTCATTCTTCCACTCATCCCTTTCTTCTATTATCCAATCAGGTTGGATGATCGAGATAGCATAGAGAAAGGCCTCAACATCTTCATACTTTCTTGAGAGTGCATCTTCCACAACATTTTTCTTCCCCTTTTTATAGACGATTTCAAAATCATAACCCAATATCTTGGTTACCCATTTTTTTTGTTCTTCTGAATATAGTCTTTGTTCCAAGAAGTATTTAAGACTATCATGATCTATTTTGACCTTGAAGTGCCTACCTATTAGGTAAGGACACCATTTCTTCAATGCATGTAGTATTTCCATCATTTCCTTCTCATAAATGGGTTTGTGTAAGTCCTTTCCCTTGAGTGGTCGACTTTCAAAAGCTAGGGGCCTTCCTTCTTGCATTAGGACAACACCAATTTCATTTCCTGAGGCATCACATTCCACAATATAGATTTTTGTGAAGACTAGAGTGGTCAAGATAGGAGCTTTGCACATCACCTCTTTAAGTTGTTCAAAATCTTTAGTTGCCTCTAGAGTCCATGAAAATGCATCCTTCTTAGTTAGTGTCATTAAAGGTTCTGTTATTCTTCCATAGTGTCGAACAAACTTGCGGTAGTAACCTGTCAAACCCAAAAATCCTCTAAGATTCTTCAATGATTTGGGAATCGGCCAATCCATCATGGCCTTAATCTTGTTAGGGTCTACCTTGACACCTTCATGAGATACAATATGACCCAAATACTCTACCTCCTTCACTCCAAAGAAATATTTGGATGGTTTGTCATATAGTTGTTTCTCCTTTAGTATTTGTAGCACCTTGTCAACATGTCGCACATGATCCTCCCAAGACTTTCTATAGATTAGTATATCATCAAAAAATACTAACACAAATTTTCAAAGGAAGGGCTTGAAAATGGAATTCATCAACCCTTGGAATGTGGAAGGTGCAT
>ML777341.1:1137139-1186341 GCA_009831015.1 Picea engelmannii | reverse complement strand
AAAAATACTAACACAAATTTTCAAAGGAAGGGCTTGAAAATGGAATTCATCAACCCTTGGAATGTGGAAGGTGCATTTGTAAGGCCAAAAGGCATGACCAAAAATTCATAATGGCCTTCATGAGTTCAGAATGTTGTTTTTTGTATATCTTCTTCCTTCATTCTGATCTGATGATACCCTGAACGAAGATCCAATTTTGTGAAATAGATTGCTCCATGTAGTTCGTCTAAAAATTCATCAATGATGGGAATGGGAAACTTATCTTTAATAGTGATCTTGTTGAGCTTTCTATAATCTGGACACATACGCCATGAGCTATCTTTCTTGAATACCATTACCACTAGTGCAGAGTAAGAACTTTTGCTAGGTCTAATAATGCCATCCTCTAACATTTCTTCAACCATGCGCTCAATTTCACTCTTCTAGGCGTAAGGGCATCTGTATGGCCTGATGTTAGGAGGAACAATCCCAGGAATTAGGTGAATTTCATGATCATGATTTCAAGTGGGTGGAAGACCTTTGGGAATATCTTCAAATACTTTGGAATGCATATCAATGATCCCTTGGAGATCTTGAGGAATAGATGGCTTAAATGTTTGAACATCTAGTGAGAATAGTTTTGCAATAACGCCTTGATGCCCCTTTTTCAATAATTTTTTCATGCCATTAGAGCTTATCACCTTACCGGGTTTCCATGTGATACCTCTTAACTCAATTTATTTTCCTTCCAATGAAAATTTCATGAAAATTTCTTGAAAATTAAAAGCCATTGTTCCTAATGATTGTAACCATTAGATTCCTAGTACAACATCTGCACCACCCATGGGTATATAAATCATTGGACTATTCATCACATATTCCCTCATAGTAAGATTGATATTATTGCATTTTCCTGAGCATTTGATAGTTCCTCCATCTACAATCATTACTTGAAACTCTAGAGCTAGATATACAAAGCAATTGAGAGCTTTGGCTAATTTATAGTGAATGAAATTATGAGTACTACCAGAATCAATTAGGACTGTTACCTTTTTCTTTTTGATGTATCCTTCGATATTGAGGGTTTGAGGAGTGCTAATTCCAGCCAATCCATTACACAATATCGTGGGAGTCAACTCTTCAGACGAAATTGCTTTTACGTTTTCATCTTGAGATGGTTCTTGTTCTTGTTCTTGTTCTTCTTCCTCTTCACAATCTATGTAGAATAATTTCTTCTCACCACACTTATGTCCCTTACTGTACTTGTTGTCACAATTAAAGAATAAAACTTTTGCTTTTCTTTCCTCCAGATGTTGAGGTGTCAACATTGTAGGTTGAGGTGTTTTAGAAGAAGGGGCATTGTTCTCTCTATAGATGTTAGGATTGGTCCTTCTAGTATCCATAGCCATATTTTTACTTTCAACATTTCTTGCCACCTTAAATGCATTCTCCAATGATTTGGGTTCCCAAAGGAGAACCTCATGTTGAATTTTATCCTTTAAATTTCCTATGAATACATAAATTAAGTGCTCATTTGGAATATCGGTTACCTTTATATTCAATCTTTGGAATTTCTCAATGTTCTCGGTAACTGAACCCTTTTGCTTCAGATTTATCAATTGGCTAAAGAAGGTATTGCTCCTTGTATCCTCATAGTGTGCTATCATTTCTTTCGTGAAAATTGTCCAAGTGACAAGTGATTTGCGAGAACAAAGCCATCGACACCATACAAATTGATTAGGTTATAAATATAAAGAATCAATTTGTACCTTTTGTGTATGTGGCACATTATGTAGATCAAAGAATTGCTCCATCTAAAGTATCCATGTGATTGGGTCCTTTCCATCAAACTTCCTCATATTGATCTTAGGAATGTGGTTGGTCTTCAACCCAAAGTTGGAGTTTCTCCATTCTTGACTCACCTTCCTTGTGTCATAATCATGAATTTCATGGGATTCATTTTCACTTTCAGGTGTCTTCTCTGTTACAATTTTTTTCAATACTTCCATGATCTCCTCTTTTAAACCATCCATCTTTGCCTCCAACTTAGCTTCCATCTCTTGTAGTTCATCTTTTGTTACTATATTCTTTTTATAAATCATTTATGTCCCTATGCATTTCTTCACCTTCATCAAGAGTCCAAGTATGATTATCTGGAGGCTTATTTGGTGTAGAAGTTTCCTTTCTTGGTGGCATGTTGGCCAAGTATCACTTTTGAGCCTTGATTTTGAGGTGTTGCTTCTAGAAAATCTTTCTCCTATTGTATCTCCCAAGTTTCATCCCTTATGGGTATGAAACTTTCTTTTATGTGGTTCTCTAATATTTCTTCTCTGCAATGCCATAGGTATGATCAAAATTGGATGTGCCAAGTGGAATTTATGGTAACTTCTCCACAACTTGCTGATTTTTGTCCTTTCTAGGAGATCTCACCTGTATAGCGTTCCCCGCACAAAATTATTGATATAAAATTATGAAACTCGTACCAAAAATACTACAGAATGTCTAATATCCAAGGAAACTAGTCCCACTCAATTTGGATACTCTAGGAAGAAGTTATAATTGTTTTACCTAGAACACCTTCTTAAGACTAGTCAATAGGACTAGTCATATACCCTATCTTCCATAGGGTGTATCTACAAATTTAAGATGATCTAGAAGATGAAAGTTTTACCACATATACCTTACTAATTTCTATGAATATCCTCTAGATTTTAGGGTCTGAAACATTACAGAAATATTTTTATAGCGAAAATTTCGCAATGACTCAGTTCAAGATGATTCTGGAACCCTATATTGTACATGTTGTATCTCCAAAAGTATAAGGCCTTAGGAGTTGAAATTTTAATCCAACGTACCTTGATCCGTCTAATGAATATCCTCCAAGTCGTTCCTTCTGAAACATTGTAGAAAAACAATTATAGTGAAAATGGCAAGGTTTCTCAGATGTAGCAGCGAAACCCCAAGACCTTGAGCTCTAAAACCATATGTTAAGAACTAGATATCAATATAGCATAGAAAAACCTAAAAAAAAGTACTCAACGCCTTGAAAAAGAGATAATTTCAGATAATAAGCCTCTTCGAGGGGGAAACCTCCTTTTACCCCACTTAAATTTTCAAGTACAATATGATTCCAAATGAAAATGTCTCCTTGGTATATATAGGAGACTAGGAGGTATAATTACAACTAATGGAATAAAGCCAACATAAATAAAATAGCATTACTAATGTAATATGCACCAATTAAGGGGTAATGAGAAAATATTAGGGCTTAATATATTTTATCATTCCGAAGAAATTTCGTTATGCAAAAGAAATTTCATTATTCAAAGCAATGGTTAGCTTCAGAAAAGGATTTCATACTCAGACAACAATTTTCATATTCAAGAAATTTTCATTCTTAGAAAACGAATTTTATTATCAATAATATCTATCGCTTATGTGTTTATGATTGCAAGGAATTAGCAAAAAATGATTTGTTTCTTTTGTGTTTTGAACACAGTGAATTAGCATTTATATTAAGGACAACAATGTTATATATTGTATATACCATCTATATCATACACCAACAATATCATATTAATAGATGGAAAAATTGTATACACCAACGACATCATTTATTTCAGCAAAATAATATTTAATAAGCAACATTGGGTAATCGATAGCAATTGGGTTGTTGACAACGAATATATACCTGTCTGCAAAATTATATGTGTGCCTATGTTTTTTTTTTGATAGGTCTGCGTTCACTTTAATATAGAGATTTTGAATTTACTACATTGATTGCGAAATTTCTTGTATATTGTCTGTGAATCTTACCCATACCTTGGGACAATGATTTCATTGCATTGTTGTTGTGCATGACAGCAGTTACCCATTGATTGTTAGCGAATGTATAAAATTGAAAGGACAATGTTGCATAGGAATGTTAGCGTTCTTGTAGGTGAATGATCGTATGGTGTTATGGGATTGATAACGTGGTGATCACTGTTGTGGTTGACTGCATTTTCATCCATTATTTGTTTAAACAACGATTTTACCAGACAAGGATTTTATTAGATAGAGATTTTATTAAACAACAAATGTATATTTTTTTAGTCAACACTTTTTTAAATAGATGACAACGAGTTTAACTAATAGACAATTTTTTTTATTTAATAGATTAAATATCACATATGTTTAATAGCCAACGTGTTTTGGTCATCATTTGTTACACTATGTTTTTATCAGTTGTTGTTGTGATGACAACTTGTTTACATGTGAATAACAATGTGAGTTTATAGGTGGATGAGATCATGTTTATGTGTGTAGAATTGACAACGATTTTAATAATTTTGACAGCAAAGGGTAATATCCATGTTCTTTAGGTTTCCCTTAATAATTCTTGTTTATAGGTTCTCGGTGTGTGCAGTTGTGTGAACGATAGTATCCTATTTACATTGTATCTCAAGTCACTTCTCATGTTTATACTTGTCACTTTCTAATCTGATTTCTGTTTAAATAGAATGGAATTATAAATAAATTTGGTTAGCATTAATATTCTTAGTATATACCTATTGAATTTAGGTTTTAAACCAACTACCTTTTTCACCTGACTTTAATAGTAAGGAAATAAAATTTTAAATGAAAATTTAGTGTTGTCAGAGGTAGTGGAATGATTAAGAGACCCAACCATTCTAGGTTATGTATATTGATGTTGTCAAGTTCAATTTGAGTACCCGAATTTGTTTAGTTATTTAATTTGCAAATGCAACTTATTTTAAATAGAAGGGCCTTATGATGTATCTAGTTATTTATTCATTTCACCTCATCGAGTCATGTTGTTAATTTTTATAATGATATTTAGTTAGTGTTAAAATTTACCTGTAATCAATGGAATTGGCAATTGGGTTTCAACCATAATAAATATATTGGAAAGTTTTGGTTTACCTGAATTCTTCTTATGATCATTAATATTAAATGATAATAAGATTATATGATTTCATAAGGGTTGATAAAGTTATTTTTAAATGATATGTATATAATTAAATAGTATTAATATTATATAAATCAATCAAATACTTTTACTTATATTAAGATCTGTTCAGGTACATGAAGGTTCCTTGTTTAATAATTAATGTTATTTGCATCAAGTTTGTATCATTGTTTGATGCATTGGCATAACCTCGTGCCTTAAGGCGGACTAATTGGGGGTTGGTCATAGTTTTTTCATCGCACAAGTTACCTTGTAGGAACCAAGAAATCCCTCGGTTAGTTGCACAAATTAATTTGAGTGACGTCACCTTGTGTCTCGTCGACTTGTTGCTTAGGTGCTTGGGTATAGTCTTCCTGTATTTTTTGTTAGTTAATTCGATATCCTAGCGTGTTGGATTCTTCTTGGGTTATTAGTCTAGATATGCTATGTTGTGCCATGGTTATTGTCATGCCTATCGCCTTGTGACAACATGATTCCTGATGAGGGGATCATCATGCGCCTTTATGGATAGAGGCGAACGATAACCTTTCCAGAGTCTTTTGCTTCCCGATGTGGACGTATCGTTCATTGTATTGGATTTTGGTTCTTAGTCTATGAGGCCTTGATGCATTGGGATTTGTGTGCCATAGATTTTTTTAGTTACTGGTCGATGAAGCCGCTGTGTCGGGTGGTTGATGTTGTCCCTCATCTTGTAAGCATTTTCTTGCTTGTGTCGGGCAGGTAGTTTTTTTTATCTGTCTTTGATTATCGCCTGGTTCGTTCAGTTGCACAACGTGCAAGTGTGTTGAGTCATTGTTGTATGTTTCCTAAATGTGTAATTTGTGTTTGTCATCCAATTGTGTTTTTTAACAGTCGTCCTCATTGCCTTCCTCCCAAAAAAACAAAAAAAAACAAAAAAATGCACTTGCTTTGCGTCGCATATAGTCGTAATGATTGGGTTCGTTACACTAAATCATGGTACTATTGTGATTTGGAATAAGATTATATTTTATTTCTTGCCATTGAACATATTAATCTAATGAATTGTGGGTAATTTTTCTTACCATTTGAAACATACTTGTTTTGGAGGTTTTCATATATTACCAAGGTAAATTTACATTTGGCATATATTCCAATTTATTATTGAAATATTTTCTTTTAAGTTGATTAGGATCATGCTTAAATGGCATAATTGTTTTGTCCAAGTTAAAGTTTTTGTTTACATGAGTGTATTTTATCACATTTATCATCTTATTAGAACATCCCAATTCTATTTTCAATGTTCCACCAAACTTCTAGGACAGGACACAGGAATGGGGAAACGTATACGTGGGATGTGTGGAGACATACCCTAAATTTGCAGGAAACTTTGGGGTCCTCAACATAGGGAATCCCATTCAAAATCTTAAAATAGTAAAATCTAAATATATGAAAAACAATGATAGTCATAAACATGAACAATGAACACATGAAATATGTTCACATTTGCTTTAGGGTTTTAATTTTAATAAATTTTGACTTTTTCTAAGGAAGTTGTGAAACATTTGTTGGTCCCCCACCAAGTCTCCAGGATAGGGGACATGGGAATGGGGAAATGCATAGGGGGGATATGTTGAGACATCCCCAATTTTTTAAGAAACTTTGGGGTCCTTGACCGAGGGGCTCCCATTTAACATCCTAAAAATGTAAAAATCTAAATATATGAAAAACAATGACGAGTAATAAACATGAACAATGAATACATGAAATGCATATTCACATTCATTTTAGGGTTTTAATTTTTATATTTTTTAACCTTTTCTAAGGCCATTGGGAGAAATTTGATGTTCCCCCACAAAAAGTAAATGACCCTTGTTTCTTGGTAAAAGTCCCACCCTTTGTCTCTCTGATTTTATCCAAAATAGGGAGGTGGGGAAATGTCCCACACTATGTTTCCCAGTCTTGGAAACGTGGGAAGTGTGGGGGGTTTCCCTAGGGAAGTGCATCCCTATGTAACATTGAGTATCTTAACAACTAAAAGCATAGTATATAATTATCATAATGTATTAATGCCACAAATAACCTAATGAACATGCGAAAAGTGAATCTAAAAGTGCGACAATAGATTTGAAAGTTCGTATTGTTAAATCCAATGGAGGCATCATTGTACAATTAGTTAGAAAATTGATGATATAGAGGAGGAAGAAAAAGAACAATGTCAAAAAATTCATGGATCAGGTTTTACCGATGCTAGTGGATTCACCAGATCAATCCCTGTACCTACACCCAAATCCTCAGGGATCCATGGATTTGGCGATCCATAACCAATTCTTCAGTTTTTTTTTACTGGATTAGTTTCCGATAATTGGATCCATTTCTGAATTTTGTGGGCGTCGTTTTGATTTTAGGAATCATTTTTGGATGGGGGAATTGGATCTTATTGGAGGATTTGGTTCCGATGGAGGATTCTAGAATTTAAGTGCATTCAAAATGTTATAACTACACTCAAATTAAAGACAATTTATTTTAGATGTGCAACTCCAATCTTGGTTCACACAACAAAAACTTCAGTGAATCTCAAATTTCATTATTCAAGAAGGGTAATAGAAAGAGTTAGAGAAAACATATTTCTTCATAAACCTTAAATAAAAATTCAAGAATGGTCAAAGTTTACTATACAGAGTGGAATTGATAGTGACCATTACATCGATTCAATGAGAATATTCAAATCAAATTTGATTCAATAGAAGGGCATTCTAGAACACAATGTGGTATGACAACTCTTTCACCAAAATTGACAAAAACAAATAACAAAATATACGAGAATTCAGAAATCATGAGATTTATTTTGTGAATTTGTATTTGATGTTTATTTTGATTTATTTTGTATGTATACAACTCACATGTTTTTTTGTTGTTTCCACTCTCTTTTTTAGTGGATAGTTGATAGACTAACATGGCTACTTATTTACATCATGTATTTAGTGCATCTGTTTTGGCGGAAATGATGAGGCTTGATGGTTCTTCTTCAATTTCTATTTTGAGTGGAAAGTCATTATCATTTGATTTGGCTCATGAGTTAATGGGTATTTAGGTAATCACTTGTGAAAAATTACCATTTAAGGTGTAGCTTACAATCATGACTTTTTTTTCCACAATTCAAGTAGACAATGTTCTGGCTTTTAGGAAAGATCACATCAACAACTACTGGTTGATTGTGCAGTTTATATGAATGGTTATAAATTCAAATCACCTAAAGAACAATACATTGGTTAATGATATTGTAGACTGTATTTTGTAGGGTGGATTAACAAGAAAAGTAACTTTAATATATTTATAGTTTTCTTCTTCCTCTTCCATTTTTCTTTCGAAAAGTCGGTTACATATATGTGATTATTGCAAGTGGGCATGTTGTTGGGAAATTCATCTTTGGAGTAACATGATCGTTGAAAATATTTTGCAAAATGTGGGATGAAGATGGACCTTGTGAAGTATTCAATTTCCACCCAAAGACAAAATTCTATAGTCTTTAAACAACATAACCACCTCAATTCACTTTGGTGTTTCCTGTCCCATGTTTTGGGGGTATGTTAGTTATTTATATTTCATAATAATGGTTTTCATACCAAAAAGTAATATCAATTTTAATTTTTATTGAATGCATCTAATATTGCGCATGGGAAGGAATAACTCTCATAATATGATTTATAGTTTTTCTATTCATCCATAGATATTCAAATATAGTTTCCCTGCACGTTAATATAAAGTGTGATTAAGTATATCGTTACCCTTAATAATGTTCATGCTCCTTGTAAATTGGAATATAATTTCTATAATTAATTATTAATCCTAGAATGCTCATAAAGGTATAAATTACTAGAATAGAAACCATAAATTAATTATATACTTCATAATGAATATTAATTAATTTATACTCCAAGAGTTGTTTTAATAAAATAACATTATTATGCAACCTGGTGTTTGAATGGTGAAAACTATCTCACAATCTTGTGCAAGATGATGAACCTTCACATTCTACACAAGTCGACGATTCTACTAGAAACCTTATAAAAGTTATTGAAATTCTTATCAGTTAATTAGGGTAGAATTATCAATTCTTATGTTATTGTCGAAACTCATATTGAACTTGCAAATGATGATAATGTTGTTAATGGAAAATTAAATACGTAAATCTATGAAGTATTGTAAAGTAATTTTCCTCTTGATTAATTAGACTAGGATTTGATTATTAAATGGAAGAAAATCTTGCAAGTATCTCAGAACAATTTTTGGTCATGAAGGCTGTAAAAATCCAAGCAAAGCATGTCACTAGATTGAGAGTGTTGGTTATGTATACTTGAATATTGATCTTGTAATTTAATAATTATGCAAAGCACTGTAATTATGCAATGTTATCAAACATATGTTGGTCTACAATAATGTCAGGTTAATGTGCTAATCTGTTATGTGAATTGTTTTATTATGCTACTCATTATTAACTTGTTAAAATTCATTAATACACATCAAAAAAATGTTTTTTATTTGATTCAACCTAGACATGTAGTACATATGGTATCAAAGAAAGGTTCAACACATTATGAACTTGAACCCAATACAACTTATGTCTTGCAAAAATTGATTATATATGATTATAAACTAACCAATCTTAATTTTATTTAATGACATGTAAAATGAACAGAGGAGGAAGAAGAGGTATGGGTAAGGTTGTGAGGGGATGTGTTATGCCTCCTCCACCACAACCTATGCCTGTAGATTCACCAGCTTGAGGAGAGGAGAGATATTTAGAGTAGGAGCATATATCATCCAGTGAAGTGATGAACATGATGAGATCCTTCTAGAGGATTTATGAAAAATTGATGAACAATTTAGAGAAAGAAGAAGGGGCAGTGTCTACTCTCGTCAAGGGATTTCAGAATCCCATTACTAACCACGTGCATAGAGAGTTAGAGAATTTTAAATTCCTAGAGTTATAGGGATCTAATGATGGTCAGGTTGTTGAGGCTTGGCTTGAGAACATGGTGATGTTCTTTTCCTTGAGGGAATACACATCTAACTTGAATATTCGTATGAGAATATTCCAGCTGAAGGGAAGTTCCCTACTGTGGTGGAAAACACTTATGCCACAATTGGGAATGGACATATCAAAAATTTCATGGGAACTATTCAAGGAGCATTTCCATGAATGATACTTGTCAGAAGAATTCATTGAACGACAACTCAATGAATTTAACTTTTTATGACAAGTAGGTAGATCAATTCCTGAGTATGAGGTGAGGTTTATGGAGCTACCTATATATGCATAACATCACAACACTGAGAAGTTGATATTTAATAATCTTTTTTATAGTATGAACTTCAACATAAGGGAAAAGGTGAGGATATTGATGCCTTGAAACATGCATGAGGAAGTTCAAAACTCCATCATAGTAGAGGAAGATATTACTAGAAGTGGAAAAAACATACCACAAAGACCGATGTGATCTATATCTTAGAGAAAAAATCCACAACAGACGACTAGTAGACCTGCGAATATGAATAGGGATGTCCCAAGAGGACTAGTTTTTGTGACACCACATCATCCATATATTAACTAGAGACCGCCTTATAGACCACCACCACAACAATAGTATCATCTGGTGCAACAAAAACAACATGAACCATAGAATAATAAACCATCATTTTCTTATTATGGTGGAAGGAGTCAACCTCTTAAGACGGGGTGCTCGACATGTGGGGAACCACATTATTAGAGAGATTGTCCTCGTGAGAAAAAGGGAGCCAACAAAAGATAGAGTCATATGACAGTGGGAGACTTGGGAAAGGCCCATAGGATTCATGTAGCAGTGAAAAACTACCATCCATAACATCAATTTACAAACTTAGAGACTTCATGTAAAATTAATGATAAAAAAATTTCAATTTTAATAGACCCAGGAGCTACTGAGATTTTTATTTCGCATGCTGCATTTTCTAGATTAAAGGTGAAATCTATAGAGATTTTTTTTTATAGACAAATAGAAATGGCATTGGGGTGAAACAAAATGTCGGAGGATTAGTGAAGGATTGTGATATTGAATTAGGGGAATGCATAGCTAAATTATCCTTTTATGTCATGATTTTAGGATCCTATGACAAAGTGATTGGAATGGATTGGTTAGAAACACATGAAGAAGTATTATATTGTAAGAAAAAGAAATTGCACTTTGTATATGACATGGGGCATACAATAATTTTAGTGGGAAAGAACCCAGGGGTGTCATTATGATTTATAACTTCCCTACAACTTAATAGGAGTATGAGAAAGGGATATACATTATATGTTGTGTTAGTTATGAACAAAAAGGAGGACACACTAAGGTAACAACACTACACATTTGTGTCTGGATTCAAGGTTCCAAAATAACTACATGGATTACCACCCAAGAGAGAAATAAAGTTCACAGTTGAACTCAAACCTAGGATGGAACATATGGAAAGAATTCCATATTGGATGACAACACTAGAATTACAAGAAGTTCATATGCAATTAAAGGAACTTTTAGATTTGGTTCTTATAATACTAAGTGTATCATCATGGGGAGCATCAATAATATTCGGGAAGAAGAAGGATGGTCATGGCTCCTTTGTATTGACTATCATCAATTGAAAAAATAATCAATTAAGAACCACTACCCACTACACAAGATTGATTATTTATTTGATCAAATGAAGGGAGTGTTGATATTATCAAAGATATATTTATGATCGAGATACCACCAATTAAGGACCAAAGAAGAGGATATTATGAAGACAACATTTAAGACAAGATTTGGACATTGTGATTTTGTGGTATTACCATTCGGTTTGATGAATGCTCCAGGGGTATTTATGAGTCTAATGAATGGGGTATTTCGTGATTACCTAGATAAATTTGTACAGATTTTCATTGATGATATATTGATCTATTCACAAATGCTAGAGGAACATGATAAACATTTACGATTAGTTTTACAATGTCTCGGAGAAAACAAGATTTATGGGAAGTTGTCTAAATGTTCATTCTATTAATCCTAGATACATTATTTGGGACATATCATTTATGGGGAAGGAATCACAATTTACCTAACTAAGATCAAAGCGATTATGGAATGGAAATCACCAATGAATGTGCATGAGGTACAAAGTTTCATGGGATTAGTTGGATACTATCGAAGGTTTGAGGAAGGATTTTCTAAGATCACAAACCCTATAACTGAATTACAAAATAAAAATAAAAAGTTTATTTGGATGGAAAATTCCGAGGAAACATTTCAAAAGTTAAAAGAATTATTAACGATAGCACCAATTTTGAAAGTATCTGATATGGACCAATAATTATTAGTATGCACTGACGCATCAAAGGAAGGATTGGGAAGATTATTAATGTAGAAATGTAGAGAAATCACTTAAGCTTCAAGAAAAATTCGAACCCATGAAGAGAACTATGCAACACATGATTTAGAACCCTTGGTGATGGTATATGAATTGAGAATTTGGAGACACTATATGGTGGGAATAAAATTTGAATTAAAGAAATATCACCATGGATTACAACACATTTTCACTGAAAGCAGTATGAATGTGAGGGAAAGAAGATGGTCAAAATTGTTATTTGATTACAATTTTGATATAAATTATATCAAGGGAGAAAAAAAAAATCGCATATGCTTTATGTCACATACCACATACATTTTCAATCATACCCTTGAAAACAAATTTAAGAGAAAGTATTTTGAGTTTACAGTTTGAGGATGTGTAACATCCCGCTCTTGCGTGCACTGAGCGAACTTATCCTTGAGGACACTTGATTGCAAGTGATCCAAATTATTATACTATCGGTCGTTCAATTATGATTATGATACATTATGATTTGAATATATGTTATTTTGTTGTATTCACATAGACAAGTGATATTGACTGGGTTCTCCTAAGTGTGTAGGACTTTGGACATTGAGGATGCAGAGGCATCGATGAAACCCCTTGGAATCTGGATCAAGTCAGGGAGAGGATTGTTGGGTTTGAATGTTCTTGATGTGACACATGTACATATGATTAGATGTTATGATGATTGATTTTTGTTGCTGACATGATTCATTGATGGATGTAGGCTAACGATAGATTTACGACCGAACTCACATGTGGATTAGAGGTGTCACGCAGGAAAACTAGAGACTTGAAGGAGAGGTGTGGACAACAACCCTGCCACAGCCTACTAGCACTCCCATCGTGGCTCGAACTGTAGGTTAACAATTACCTAGTTCGAGAAGACCCACAATTCCGTGAGGGCATACTGCAAGAGTCGCTCACGATGATTCTAAGGGGCATGCAATAAGGCAGGGGCCTTATTCCTTAGAGGCCCTTAGTCTCCCACAAGATCACCTAGCAGAGTATTGAATCTAGGGTTTTTTTATGTATACCAAAGTTAGTCAAGAGGTGAGTGGCACCCTTGGAGCATGTAGTGCGTCCTAAAGGGTACGTCACGCGAGGAAAATAGAAAGAGGTGAGTGGCACCCTTGGAGCACGTAGTGCGTCCTAAAGGGAACGTCACGCAAGGAAAACAAAAAGAGGTGAGTGGAACCCTTGGAGCATGTAGTGCATCATGAAGGTCATGTCGTGCAAGGAAAATGAAAACAGGCGAGTGGCATCCTTGGAACACCTAGTGCATCCTAAAGGGCACGTCGTGATTTTAACTAGTAAGTGAATAAACCTAGTCGGTCCTAAAATGAATGATGTGATAAGTAGGTTTTAAAAACAATTTTTCCCTATTGAAAATGTCACCCAGCCTAGAGAAAATAAAACCTAGGTCTAAGTAGAACATGTGGTCAAAAATTCATAATAAATAAACATGTAACAAGAAGGGGGTAAGAAATTCGAATTAATTTATTTAAGTCAAATTATCTTGAAGAACTAAAATTTAAAAAAAGGGAAATGGTTGTTTTTATCTATTTTTGCTAATTTAATTTTAGTTAAAAAGAAAAGAGGGTAAATGGTCATTTCATCTACAATTGCTAAATTAATTTTTAATTAAAGAAGAAAAAGTGTAATTGGTTGTTTTATCTACACTTGCTAATTTGATTTTTAGTTAAAAAGGGAAAAAGGGGAAACTTAAAAGAAATAGGAAACTTAAAGAAAAAGGGGAAACCTAAAAAGGGGGAAAGGTAAAGAAAAAGTTGAATGTCTAACTTAGTAAGGAATCTTTCCATTGGAACTTTCTAATTATGAACTCAACTAGAAATTAAGTAAGGCGTAACTCATTTAAGAAGTATAAGGGAATTTTGGGACAACTAGGAGTGTTTTTAGGAATTATTTTAGGTGGGTGAGGGAAATAGGAATAATTAATAAAATTAGTTTTCTAGTGCAACTAGGGGATCAGGCAACATGTGTACGAGGGAGGTTTTTTCTAATTCAAATTTATGAAAAAGGAATTTAATGAGAATTTGGGAAACTAATTACTTAAAAACTGTATAAAAAGGATGGAGGAGGATGAGTATGGACCTCATCTTTATGAGTAACGTTGTGTTGTTGAATGTTTCATTGACTGAACTTTCTCTTGTGGGATTTGGGATACCCATCTCAGATAACAAGTGGTAGCTCGACCTTGCGAGGCAAGTTGGGTGCTAGCATTTCTCTGGTATTCTGTGTGTGGCTCCTTTGCGGCTCGAGGGGCTTAGGGGGGAGAATATTACCCCTAGAGTTGGCTAGGAGGTACCGGTGAGATCACATCGATCGGCAAGCGGGAGATGGATGAAGCACGCACGAGACAGAAACTACGAAGCATTCGCGTTTAGAAAAGGTACGCATGTTCAAGTTGTTACTTGCAATGAAATTTAATTTACACATGTTATTTCTTTGTTCTTGGTTGGATATTTAATTCCCATAAGCATTCTTGCACCTTCTTTCCTACAGTATTTGTAATCCCCTTGATTGATATATTCTGAATTTATTTCCCTTGGTGAACCCAACTTCTAATTGCAATGACTTCTCTTTGTGGGTTTTATTGATTATTATGAAGACATTGTGTTTTATCTTTCGTCCCTTATCCCTTTAGTCATCATTCCATGCCTGAGAAGTTGGTCAGGAGCCGAATCAACGGTCATCATTTTAATGTTTAAAGACCTATAGATTCAAATGCCTTGGTTTTCTGTGCATGGATGATGAGTGAAGGATAAATTACGCCCAACCATCTATCCTTTGTTTATCTCTATGTTTTATTTTCTGATTGATCTCTAATCCTTGCACCTACTTGTGAATGAGTATCCTTTTGTTTTCGATTGATTCATGGCCACATGATTGGTCTTGTGCTTTATTGTGATTGCTTTCTTCTATGTTTTGGATGGTAAAACTCTATGTTTTGATTGATGAATCTCGGTGTCTTGATTGGTAAATCTCAGCATTTAATATGTTAATGTTTGCATTTATTTATGATGTGTCTACGAATTTACTGTGTCTGCATTTTCAGAAGCCGAAACTAATTATATGTGAATTGTAATCAACGAATAGGCGAATATAGACAACAATTTTTATATTTTTAGACAGTACACTTTATAGACAACGAATTTGTACTTCATAATTTATATTACCCAATGATTTAAGGAACAACGATTTAATGGACTGTGATTTATTAATGCATGGAAATAATATTAATGGATAGAAAATATATTAACAGTGATTTTAGATGTATGGTTTAGCGATATAATGGATAAGTATTGTATGTGAGTTTATTTAACCATTTATTGATTGCAATTTTACTATTCTTTAGCTTGCGAACTATTGCATTATTGACTGCAATTTACCCTTTTATTTGACTGCAATTTACCCAACTCTTTATTGAACCACAAACTACCTATGTTTTTATCAACCACAATTTACCCATCTCTTTATTGAACCATGATTTACCAACGGATTTCGTTGTGGATATACCTGTGCTTTATTGGATTGGCATTGGCTTAGATTGGTAGCGAGTATTTAAAGGACTGTGTGAAATGTGTTAGACATCGTTCCTTTATTAATTTCACCATTTTCCTTTTTATGCGAATGATGGAATATGTTATACAACGTTCTATACTAATGTCAATGTTTTCCTTTTTATGTGAATGGCAGTGAATCCCCTTGTTATATGTCAACGAATTCCCATTTTATGCACAATGAATCCCCTTTTTATATACGATTGTGTTACCTTGTTATATGTCAATGAATCCCCTTTTTATACACAATGAATCTCGTTTTTATATATGACTATGTTACCTTTTTATATGGCAGCGAATATTTGTTTTATATGGCAGCAATTTTTTTATATATGACTGTGTTATCTTTTTGTATGGCAACAAACCATTCTCCTTAGAGTTTCAATCCCACCTTAAACGTGTTTATGAGATAATGAATTGTATGTTGTGTATCTATATGACATCGTAATTGGGTGTGGCAGTGATTTTGTGAATAACAACGATATGGTTGTGATTGTGTAACAACCATGTTTTGACTGTGTATTTGGTTGGGTGTAAGTATTGCATTGTATGTTGTGTATGACATCGATCTCCCTTTGGATTTAATGATTGACTGATGATGATATCCTATAGTGAATGGGAAGTGTCTCACTATTAAAGTTGGTAGCAAGATGTATAATTAATTTCTTGCTAAATTCTTCTATATGTGTTCATCCTATGTAAAGGACAATGTTACAATTGATTGTTAAAATCGTTATGTTGTTAAAGGGAAAATGAATCATATCGTTTAAGGGATAGCGATTTTATTTATAACATGTTGATAGCATAGTGATAACATATTTTATTAATGGTGATTTTATTAATAACTTATAGATAACTATGTTGACATCAATTCACCTGACGACAACAATGATATATTAGACAACAATCTTACTATATTGCTTTAGTTTAAAGGATAGCTTATGCAGTTTTAAAAGCATGTTTGTATTGTTCTAAAGGACATGTTCCACATATTTGTTTCAGTTGAAAAGATAGTGAATTCCTCCCTAGGAAATTACTCATCCAATATTGGAATTGGAAAATAGTTGAATTGAGTTATTTGTATTGATAATAATTGTTTTAATACATGTAGAGTGATGTATATTTCAATAGAAATTGTTACACAAAGAATTCAATGTGATTTATGAATGTTACAGTCGTCAGGATTCCTCGCATCTTGTTGACTTTTCGATGGGGTGCTTGGGTTAGTCGTCTTGTGTTTTGATAGTTAATTTGGTCTCCTGACGTATTGAATCTTCTTGGATTATTGGTATAGATGTGTTATGTTGTGTCAGGGTTACTGTCACGCCTATCTCCTTGTGACGGCATGATTCCTCATGAGGGGATCATTGTGTGCCCCGATGGATAGAGGAGAATGATAACCTAGATGGAGTTTGGTCTTCCTGATGTGGGCGTGTGTTTCTGGTAATGGTTGTTGGTACTTAGTTTGTAATGCCTTGAGGTGTTGGGTTTTTGTGTGACGTAGAGTTTTCTAGTTCTTGGTCATCGAAACCACTGTGTCAGGTTGTTGATGTTTTCCTTTAGCCTGTAGGTATCATCTTGCTTGTGTTGGGTGGGTAGTAATTTTTATCTATCCTTGATTATCACATGTTTCGTCTAGTAACCTGATATGCTAGTATGTTGAGTTGTTGTTGTTTGTTGCCCAATCTGCATGAGTTGTGTTCATCGTCAATTTGCGTTGTTTAAACTGTTATCATTTTTTCCTTCCTGCTTAACTAAAACAAATAAATAAATAAATTCTTATGCGTTTCATCGCATGTAGTCATAATGACATGGGGTTATTACATATGGTATTAGAGAGGGTTCAACCCTGTGACTGAGGATCGCCAGGATTCCCACTGCACTAAACCCTTGAGTATTAACCTAACACTAATTAAAAACTTTAACATGTCCATGTGGTGATATCGATTAGAGGACGCCACAGAGGTTCACAGTGTGGTGTCGTGGAAGGAGGTGTGATGCCTCCAGAGGTGCTCACACCCTCGAAGTCTAAACCCCAATGGGAATAAAAATTCATTGGACTGGATTCAATTGTTGCAAGGGATGAGGGTGGTATGACAAGGTCATTCCAGATATTGTCAGAGCCTTAAGTCACCATCTTTGTTGAGATGAGGCCATGGTCCATGTACCCCTGAGGGTCCACAATGCACCCATCCAGTACCATTAGTATTCACCACGAACTTGAGACGGTCAATTTACCCAAGTTCTTGGGTGCCCCGGATGGCGCAGCCACCAAGGCATGGTTGGAGAATATGGTGAGGTGCCTGCACTTCATGACTATAACTCCAACATGAAGGTTTGCATGGGGATTTCTCTTCTATGATGGAAGATGCTCCTGCCACAATTGAACATGGTTGTTGAATATCTGTCATGGGAACTATTCGAGGAACGATTACAAGAGAGGTATATTACTAAGGAATTCATCAAGCGTTAGCTCAATGAGTTCAATGCCTTGTGACAGGGAAGTCATACAGTGCCCCAGTACGAGGCCCATTTTTGGAGTTGCTTTGGTATTCTCCACACCTTTTACCAAGAAACTTAAGGGAAACAAGTTCGTGTTGGCCTCAATGTTAAGATCCAGCTTCTACTTTGGGTACTAGGAATATTGGACCGAAGAAAGTGTGTTGGAATGTGGGTAGCCACATTACCAGCATGACTTCCTAATGGAGAGGACTAGAGCATCTGGATCAGCCAAACCCACTATTGTGGGATTTTTTGGCAAGGCCCATTGGATTCATATAATGATGAGTAACTATTAGGAAGAGCACCAGTCGACTGTGGTCAAGACGTTAGATACCATCACTGACCAAACCCTTAGTATTTTGATAGATTCTGGTGCTACTGAAATTTTTATTTCTGGTTCAACACTAAAAAGAATTAAGGTTAAGGTAGTCAAACAGGATGATTTTAGCTTTGTAGAAATGGGTTCTAGAACAAAACATAAGGTTTGTGGGAAGGTTACGGGTTGTAGACCTAACCTAGAAGATTTTTTCACTAGGTCCAACCTATACGTCATGATATTAGGATCTTATGATGTCATGATTGATATGGACTAGCTGGAATCATGTGAGGCGATACTCAACTATAAAATGAAATGTTTGAGCTTGGTCAATGATGAGGGTCAGATATGTGTGATTGTAGGTCGAAACTAGGGAGTTTCCCTGAGTTTCATCTCTTCCTTATAGCTATGAAAGAGCATGTGTAAGGGATGTAAACTTTATTCGATCCTTGAATTAAATGAGAAGAGAGTAGTGGAAGGTCTAGAACACCTTCCGGTGGTGAGAGAGTTTGTGAACATCTTCCCTAAGGATTTACCTGTAATGCCTCTAGAGAGAGAATTAGAATTGACCATTGACCTAAAACCAGGGACTGAATCGATAGCAAGAACACCTTATCGGATGTCGACCCTTGAGTTACAGGAGTTGATAATGCAACTGAAGGAGTTGCTCGACCTAGTACTTATACATCCAAGTGTGTCACCGTGGGGTGTGTCGGCTATCTTCATAGAGAAGAAGGATGGGTTGTGGAGAATCTACATGTTAAGCCCTAATATTGGCTCATTACCCCTTAATTGGGGCATATTACATTAGTAATGTTATTTTATTTATGTTGTCTTTATTCCATTAGTTTTAATTATACCTCCTAGTCTCCTATATATACCAAGGAGACATTTTCATTTGGAATCATCTTGTACTTGAACATTTATGTGGGGTAAAAGGAGGTTTCCCCCTCGAAGAGGCTTATTATATGAAATTTTCTACTTTTCAAGGTGTTGAGTACTTATTCTGAGGTTTTTCTATGCTATATTGATATTTTCTTCTTAACATATGGTATCAGATCTCAAGGTCTTGGGGTTTCGCTGCTACATATGAGACACCTTGGAATTTTTTCTATAACTATTTTTCTACAAAATTTCATAAGGAACGTCTTAGGGGATATTTATTAGATGGATCAAGGTACTTTGGGTTAAAATTTCATCTCATGTGGCCGTATACGTTCATAGATACAACCTATGCAAGATAGGGTTCTGGAATCATCCTGAACTGAGTCATTGCATAATTTTTACTATAACATTTTTTTTGTAACATTTTATACCCTAAACTCCAGAGTATATTCACATAAATTAGTAAGGTATTTGTGGTAAAAAATTCAGCTTCTGGGTCATCTTAAATTTGTATATACACCCTGTGGAAGATAGGGTATTTGACTAGTCTTATTGACTAGTGTCAAGAAGGTGTTCCAGTTAAAACAATCATAAATTCTTCCCAGAGTATCCAAATTGAGTGATACTAGTTTCATTGGATAGTGGACAGTCTGTAGTATTTTTGGTATGAGTTTCAGAATTTTATATCAATTATTTTGTGTGGGCCATGCTATACAAGTGAGATCTCCTGAAAAGGCCCAAAATCAACAAGTTGTGGGGAAGTTACCATAAATTCCACTTGGCACATCCAATTTTGATCAGACCTGTGGCATTGCAGAGAATAAATATCAGAGAACTACATAAAACAATGTTTCATACCCATAAGGGCCGAAACTTGGGAGATACAATAGAAGAAAGATTGTCTAGTAGAACCACCTCAAAATTAAGGTTCAAAAGTGATACTTGGCCAACATGCCAACCAAAAAGGGAACTTCTACAACAAATAAGCCTTCAGAAAATCCTACTTGGAATCTTGATGAAGGTGAATAAATGCGTAGGGACATAAATGATTTACAAAATAATATAGTAACAAAAGATTAACTACAAGAGATGGAAGCTAAGTTGGAGGAAAAGATGGATGGTTTAAAAGAGAAGATCATGAAAGTATTGAAAATTTTCATAACAAAGAAGACACCTGAAAGTGAAAATGCATCCCATGAAATTCATGATGAGGACACAAGGAAGGTGAATCAAGAATGGAGAAACTCCAACTTTGGGTTGACTACCAACCACTTTCCTAAGATCGATATGAGGAAGTTTTATGGCAAGGACCCAATCACATGGATACTTCAGATGGAGCAATTCTTTGATCTACATAATGTGCCACATACACAAAACGTACGAATTGCTTCTTTATATTTAGAACCCAATCAATTTGTATGGTATGGATGGATTTTTTCTCACAAATCACCGTCACTTGGACAATTTTCATGGAAGAAATGATAGCACACTATGATGATACAAGGAGCAATACCTTCTTTAGACAATTGATAAATCTCAAGCAAAAGGGTTCAGTTACCGAGCACATTGAGAATGTCCATAGACTGAATATAAAGGTAACAAATATTCTAGATGAACACTTGACTGATCTATTCATAGGAACTTTAAAGGATAACATTCAACATGAGTTTCGCCTTTGGGAACCCAAATCATTGGAGAATGCATTTAAGGTGGCAAGAAATCTTGAAAGTAAAAATATGGCTATGGCTACTAGAAGGACCAATCCTAACATCTATAGAGAGAACAATGCTCCTTATTCTAAAACACCTCAACCTACAAGGTTGACACCTCAACAATTGGAGGAAAGAAAAGAAAAAGGTTTATTCTTTAATTGTGACAACAAGTACAGTAAGGGACATAAGTGTGGTGAGAAGAAATTATTCTACATAGATTGTGAAGAGGAAGAAGAACAAGAACACGAACCATATCAAGATGAAAACATAGAAGTGATTTTGTTTGAAGAGTTGACTCCCACGATATCGTGTAATGCATTGGTTGGAATTAGAACTCCTCAAACCCTCAAGATCAAAGGATACTTCAAAACGAAAAGGGTAATTGTCCTAATTGATTCTGGAAGTACTCATAATTTCATTCACTATAAATTAGCCAAATCTCTCAATTGCTTTGTATATCCGACGCCAGAGTTTCAAGTAATGATTGCAGATGGAGGAACTATCAATTTCTCAAGAAAATGCAATAAGATCAATCTTACTATGGTGGAATATTTAATGAATAGTCCAATGATTGCTATACCTATGGGTGGTGTGGATGTTGTACTAGGAATCAAATGGTTACAATCATTAGGAACAATGGCTTTTAATTTTCAAGAAATTTTCATGAAATTTTCATTGGAAGGAAAAGAAATTGAGTTAAGAGGTATCACAGGGAAACCCAGTAAAGTGATAAGCTCTAATGGCATGACAAAATTATTGAAAAAGGGGCATCAAGGTGTTATTGCACAACTATGCTCACTATATGTTCAAACATCTAAGCCATTTATTCCTCAATATGTCCAAAGGATCATTGAGAATCATTCCAAAGTATTTGAAGATATTCCCAAAGTTCTTCCACCCACTCAAAATCATGATCATGAAATTCACCTAATTCCTAGGAGTGTTCCTCCTAACATCAGTCCATATAGATACCCTTATGTCCCGAAGAGTGAAATTGAGTGCATGGTTGAAGAAATGTTAGAGGCTGGCATTATTAGACCTAGCCAAAGTTCTTACTTTGCACCAGTGGTAATGGTATTCAAGAAATATAGCTCATGGCATATGTGTCCAGATTATAGAGATCTCAACAAGATCACTATTAAAGATAAGTTTCCCATTCTCGTCATTGATGAATTGTTAGATGAACTACATGGAGAAATCTATTTCACAAAATTGGATCTTCATTCAGGGTATCATCAGATTGGAATGAAGGAAGAAGATATCCCAAAAACAACATTTCGAACTCATGAAAGCCATTATGAATTTTTGGTCATGCCTTTTTTCCTTACAAATGCACCTTCCACATTCCAAGGGTTGATGAATTCCATTTTCAAGCCCTTCCTTTAAAAAATTGTGTTAGTATTTTTTGATGATATACTAATCTATAGCAAGTTCTGGGAGGATCATGTGCGACATGTTGACAAGGTGCTACAACTAGTAAAGGAGCAACAACTATATGCCAAACCATCCAAATTTTTCTTTGGAGTGAAGGAGGTAGAGTATTTGGGTCATATTATATCTCATGAAGGTGTCAAGGTAGACCCTAACAAGATTAAGGCCATTATGGATTGGCCAATTCCCAAAACATTGAATAATCTTAGAGGATTTTTTGGTTTGACAGGTTACTACCGCAAGTTTGTTCGAAACTATGGAAGAATAGAGGCACATTTAATGACACTAACTAAGAAGGATGCATTTTCATGGACTCTAGAGGCAACTAAAGATTTTGAACAACTTAAAGAGGTGATGTGAAAAGCTCATTTCTTGACCACTCTAGAATTCACAAAAACCTTTATTGTGGAATGTGATGCCTCAAGAAATGGAATTGGTGTTGTCATAATGCAAGAAGGAAGGCCCCTAGCTTTTGAAATTCAACCACTCAAGGGAAAGGACTTACACAAACCCATTTATGAGAAGGAAATGATGGCAATACTACATGCATTAAAGAAATGGCGTCCTTATCTAATAGGTAGGCACTTCAAGGTCAAAACAAACCATGACAGTCTTAAATACTTCTTGGAACAAAGACTATCTTTAGAAGAACAACAAAAATGGGTAACCAAGATATTGGGTTATGATTTTGAAATCGTCTATAAAAAGGGGAAGCAAAATGTTGTGGCAGATGCACTCTCAAGAAAGGATGAAGATGTTGAGTTCTTTCTTTGTTCTATCTCGATCATCCAACCGATTGGATAATAGAAGCAAGGGATGAATGGAAGAATGAAAAAAAAGTGTAGACTCTCATTGAAAGGTTGCAGCAGGATTCCAGTGCATCAGATATATTTACATGGACAAATGATTCACTATGGTACAAAGATTGCTTATATTTATGTAAGAACTCCCAACTCAAACAAAAGGTACTATTGGAATTGCACACCCCTCCAGTAGGAGGGCACTCGGGAGTTTTGAAAACCTACCATAGAGTCAAGAAGGTTTTTTGGGGGGATGACCTTAAAACTAATGTTCAAAGGTTTGTGTCAGAATGTTTGGTTTTCCAACAAAACTAGGTGGAAACAATTAAGACCCCAGGTCTTTTACAACCATTAGCCATCCCAAGTCAGCGTTGGAAGGAGGTTACCATGGATTTCATCACAGGTTTACCAAATTCTAAAGGAAAGAGTGTCATCGTGGTGATTGTTGATAGACCGACCAAGTACACACACTTTTGTGCACTCTCTCATCCCTTCAAATCTAGTATAGTTTCCACCGCATTCATGGTGATGGTTCAAAAGCTACATGGAAGGCCAAAGATTATTGTAAGTGACAGAGATCCCATATTCATTCGACATTTTTGGAAATAATTATTTTCTTTTTTGGATACTCAATTGGCTCATAGATCATCCTATCATCCTCAATCTGATGGACAAATCGAGATAGTGAACAAATGTCTATAAGGCTACCTTCATTTCTTTGTCTCTGATAAACGAACACAATGGTTCAAATGGTTACCCTTGGAAGAATGGTGGAATAACACTTCCTTTCATACTACAAAAAAAATGACACCATTTATGGAACGCTATGGATACCACCCTCCTTCCATCACTTCTTCTCTAAAAGAAAAATCTAAGGTTCAAGCAGTAGAAGATCACATCGAGCATCAAAAACAAGTTCTCCAAATCTTAAAGGACAACCTGACCATGGCACAGAATCGCATGAAACAAGAAGTAGATCAACATCGTAGTGAAAGAAGTTTTGAAGTAGGGGATTGGGTGTTTTTAAGACTACAACCATACAAACAGATGTCCCTCAAGCAAGCCAAGAAGGATAATAAATTATCACCAAAGTACTATGGCCCTTATAAGGTGTTGCACAATATTGGTACTATGGCATACAAATTGGAGTTGCCTACATCTTCACGAGTACACCTAGTTTTCCATGTTTCATGCTTAAATAAGGTTATAGGTGACAAGATCCCAGTTCAAACTATATTTCCAGAACTTGATGAGGAAGGAAAAATCATATTGGATCCTGAAGCCATCACTGACACAAGAATTCGCCAGCTGAGGAACAGATCCATTTCAGAGTATCTCATTAAATGGAGGAAACTACCGGCTGAAGATTCCACTTGTGAAGATGATTCTTTTATATAGAAGCATCCAGAGTTACTCAAGCATTGCAGAAAACACTTGTCTCAAGGGGAGGGGCATGTTAAGCCCTAATGTTGTCTCATTACCCCTTAATTGGGGAATATTACATTAGTAATGTTATTTTATTTATGTCGTCTTTATTCCATTAGTTGTAATTATACCTCCTAGTCTCCTATATATACCAAGGAGACATTTTCATTTGGAATCATCTTGTACTTGAACATTTATGTGGGGTAAAAGGAGGTTGCCCCCTTGAAGAGGCTTATTATCTGAAATTATATATTTTTCAAGGCATTGAGTACTTATTCTATTTTTTTTCTATGCTATATTGATATTTGGTTCTTAACACTGTATTGATTATCTTCAATTGAACAAAGCAATGATCAAGAATCAATACTCGTTGCCAAGGATTGATGATCTATTCAACTAGATGAAAGGTGCGATGGTGTTTTCAAAGATCGACTTGAGATTAGGGTATCACCAGTTATGGATCAAGGAGGATGAACTCCTTAAGAGCGTCTTTAAGATGAGGTTCGAACATTACAAGTTTATTGTTTTACCTTTTGGACTCACAAAATTCCTTGGGGTATTTATGAGTTTGATGAACAGGGTGTTTCGTGACTACTTGGACAAGTTCATCCAAGTATTCCTTGGCAACATTTTGAATTACTCTCGGATGATGGAGGAGCATGACGAGCACTTTCCCTTGGTACTAAATTGTCTGTGAGAGAACAAATTGTATGGGAAATTGTCTAAGTGGTCATTTTATCAATCGAAGATTCACTACTTAGGGCATGTCATCTCCAGTAAATGTATCACCATGGATATAGCAAAGGTCAAGGCAATTATGGAATGGCATGCACCGACGAATGTCCCAAAAGTGCGTAGCTTCATGGGTTTAGCGGGATATTATCGACGGTTTGTCGAGGGTTTTTCAAACATAGAAAATCCGATTACAAAATTGTAGAAGAAGAACAAGAAGTTTGTTTGGACCGAGAAATGCGCAGAGGAACTTTGGAGGCTCAAGGAGCTGTTGACAATGACACCGATACTAAAGGTCCCTGACATGGACGAGGAATTCTTGGTATGCATTGACGCATCCAAAGAAGACTTGGGCGGAGTCTTGATGCAAGATGATTGAGTGATCTCTTACATCTCGAGAAGGTTGAGAATGCATGGGGAGAACTATGTGACGCACGAATTGGAGTTTTTAGCCATTGTTTATTCCTTGAGAGTTTGGAGACACTACCTTATTCGATATAAATTGAACTAAAAATGGACCATTGTGGACTACAACACATCTTTATGCAAAGAGACTTGAACACACAAAAACGACGTTGGTCAAAATTACTTAGAGAGTATGATTTCAAGATTTCTTACATAAAAGGGACAGTGAGCAGAGTGGCAGATGCACTGAGTCGGAGACCACGCACATTTTCGGTGATTTCCTCTTCATATGAATCTACGTAAAAATATTCTAACTTTACAGCGCAACAATGACTAGTACAAGGAGGTCAAGGATTTTATCGAACAAAACAAAATGATGGTACCAAAATTTGAAGGATTTACTATGGACAACGATGGATCATTGAGATTTAAAGGTTGAATTTACATACCACCCAATGACGGGTTGAGAAGTTTGATCCTAAATGAGGCTCATAGAGAAATGTGCATGGCTCACCCAGGAGTCATGAAGATGAGGGCAGACCTTAAACCCTTATTCTTCTAGAAAAGAATGAAGGCAGGCATATTCAACTACATGGAAAGATGTCTAGAATGTTAGTAGGAGAAGGATTAACATAGACATCCAACAAGATTACTACAACCACAAGCTATTCTGAAATTGAAATGGGAGGTCATTTTAATGGATTTTATTTTTGAATTTCCACTGACGGCAAGGAGACACGACTCGATTTTTGTGGTAGTTGACACTCTAACAAAGATTTCTCATTTTAATCTATGTGTACAACATATCAAGCACCTGACATAGCTAGATTTTTTATCAGCGATATTGTGAGGCTGCATGGTGTGCCTAAGAGGATTATATCCAATCGAGGATCGGTGTTTATTGGACGATTTTGGACTAGTTTCCAAGACGCCTTGGGAACCCAAGTTAAATTTAGTACCGCATATCACCTAGAGACATATGGGAAAACCAAATGAAAAAAACAAATCTTGGAGGACATGTTGTGTATGTATGTGATGGACCAACAGAAGCGTTGGGAAGAATTATTTCCACTAGTAGAATTTGCATATAACCATAGTTATCAAAGCACCATTAAGATGGTGTCTTTCAAGTTTCTTTATGGGCGATCGTATCGGATGCATTTGAGTTGGGATTGGCTTGAGGATAGGGTCCTGGTGGGACCAAAATCGATCCAAGAAATGGAATATCAAATGAAAACAATAAGAGAAAGGATCAAGGAAGCGTAGGATCGATAGAAGAGTTATGTTGATGTGCTTTGTGTCGATCGTAGTTACAATGTTGGCGATCAAGTATTCTTGCGGTCGAAACCACATAAGAGTTTGATCAAGTTTGGAAAGGGTGTTAACATATCTCCTAGGTTCGTGGGATCCTACTATATTGTGGAAAAGAGAGGGCCATGGCCTATTGACTAGCCTTGCTTGATCCTATAGGCGTATGCACGATGTCTTTCACATCTCTGTTTGAGACATTATGTTAGTGATCCTACACATGTTTTACTTGATTACCTTGTAGGTATCATATGAGGGTGTGATCACAGCATAGCCGATACATATTCTGTACCATCGCATTTGACAACTAGGATGTCGAACAATAGATCAGGTCAAAGCCCAGTGGAACAGCTATAGTCCACACTCGGTGACCTGGGAGGACGCATATGATATGCACCAACAGTTTCCATTTTTGTTTGATTGATAGACTTATGATACTATGATACACTTTATTTCAGCATTTATATACTATAAAACTTTGGGACGAAGTTTAAACTAAGAGGGGGTGTATGTAACATCCCTCTCTTTTGTGTATTGAGCAAACTTATCCTTGAGGACACTTACTTGCAAGTGATCTGGATTATTATACTATCAGTCGTTCGATTTTGATTATGAGACATTATGGATTGATGATATGTTATTTTTTTGTATTCACATAGATAGGTTCTATTGACTGGGTTCTCTTGAGTGTGCAGGACTTTTGACATTGAGGATGCAGAGGCATCGATGAAACCCATTGGACTCCATATTGAGTCAAGGAGAGGACTATTGGGTTTTAATGTTATTGATGTGACACATGTACATATGATTATATGTTATGATGATTTATTTTTGTTGCTGACATGATTCATTGATGGATGCAGGCTGACGATAGCTTGTTGAACGGACTCACATGTGGAGTAGAGGGGTCACACAGGACAACTAGAGACTTGAGGGACAGGTGTGGACAACAACCCTACCACAACCTACTAGAACTCTTGTTGTGGCTCGAACTATAGGTTAACGATTACCTAGTTCGAGAAGACCCATGATTCTATGAGGGAAGAGTGCAACAGTCGCTCATGATGATTCTAAGGGGTGTGCAATAAGGCAAGGGCCTTATTCCTTAGAGGCCCTTAGTCTCCCAAAATATCACCTAGGAGAGTATTGACTCCACAGGTTTTTGACGTATACCAAATTCATTCAACAGGAAAGTGGCACCCTTGGAGCACGTAGTGCGTCCTGAAGGGCACGTCATGTGAGAAAAACATAAATAGGTGAGAGACACCCTTAGATCATGTAGTGTGTCCTGAAGGGCAGGTTGCACAAGGAAAATGGAAAGAGGCAAGTGGCACCCTTGGAGCACGTAGTGCATCTTGAAGGGCACAACGTGCAAGGAAAACATAAAGAGGCGAGTGGCACCCTTGGAGAACCTAGTGCGTCCTGAAGGAAATGTCATGCAAGGAAAATAGAAAGAGGCGAGTGGCACCCTTGGAGAACCTAGTGCGTCTTGAAGGGAACGTCACGATTTTAACCGGTAAGTGAACAAACCTAGTCGACCCTAAAATGAATGATGTGATAAGTAATTTTTAAAAACATTATTTCCCTAACAAAAATGTTGCCCAGCCTAGAGAAATTAAAACCTAGGTCTAAGTAGAACAAGTGATCAAAAATTAATAATAAATAAACATATAACAAGATGGGGGTAATAAATTCAAATTAAATTATTTAAGTCAAATTATCTTGAAGAATTAAAATCTTTAAAAAGGGAAATGGTTGTTTTTATCTATTTTTGCTAATTTAATTTTAGTTAAAAAGAAAAGAGGGTAAATGGTTGTTTCATCTACACTTGCTAAATTAATTTTTAATTAAAGAAGAAAAAGTCTAATTGGTTGTTTTATCTACACTTGCTAGTTTGATTTTTAGTTAAAAAGGAAAAAGAGGGAAACTTAAAGAAAAAGGGGAAACCTAAAATGGGGGAAAGGTAAAGAAAAAGTTGAATGTCTAACTTAGTAAGGAATCTTACCATTGGAACTTTCTAATTATCAACTCAAGTAGGAATTAAGTAAGGCGTAAGTCATTTAAGAAGTGTAAGGGAATTTTGGGACACCGAGGAGCGTTTTTAGGAATGATTTTAGGTGGGTGAGGGAAATAGGAATAATCAATAAATTAATAAAATTAATTTCCTACTGCAACTAGGGGATCGAGCGACATGTCTACGGGGGAGGTTTTTCCTAATTAAAATTTATGAAAAATGAATTTAATGAGAATTTGGGAAACTAATTACTTAAAAACTATATAAAAAGGAAGGAGGAGGAGGAGGAGTAGTATGGATCTCACCTTTATGCGTAACGTTACGCTGTTGAATTTTTCCTTGACTAAACTTTCTCTTGTGGGAGTTGGGATACCCAGCTCGGGTAACGAGTGGTAGCTCGACCTTGTGAGGCGATATGGGTGCTAGCAATTCTATGGTATTGTGTGTGTGGCCCATTTGCAGATCGGGGGGCTCAAGGGGAAGAATATTAACCCTAGAGTTGGCCGGAAGGTACCGATGAGGTCACATCGGTCAACAAGCGGGAGTTGAACAGAGCACGCGCTGGACAAAAACTATAGAGCATTCGCGTTTGGCCAAGGTACGCCTATTTAAGTTGTTACTTGCAATGAAATTTAATTTACACATGTTATTTCTCTGTTCTCGGTTGAATATTTCATTTCCATGAGTGTTCTTTCACCTGCTTTCCGACGGTATTTGTAATCCCCTTGCTTGTTGTATTCTGAATTGATTTCCCTTGGTGAACCCAACTTCTAATTGCAATGACTTCTTTGTGTGGGTTTTGTTGATTATTATGAAGAGGTTTTGTTTTATCTTTCGTCCCTTATCGATTTAGTCATCATTTTGTGCCTGAGTAGTCGGTCAGGAGATGAATCAATGGTCGTCAATTCAGTGTTTAAAGACCTATAGATTCAAATGCCCTGGTTTTTTGTGCATGGATGATGGGTGAAGGATAAATTATGACCATCCATCTATCCTTTTCTTATCTCTGCGATTTTATTTTATGATTGATCTCTAATCCTTGTGCCTACTTTTGAATGAGTATCCTTGCATTTTCGATTGATTCATGATTGAATGATTGGTCTTTCTCTTTCTTGTGATTGATTTCTTCTGCGTTTTGGATGGTAAAACTCTGTGTTTTGATTGATGAATCCCAACGCCTTGATCGGTAAATATCAACGTTTAATATGTTAATGTATGCGGTTATTTATGATGTGTCTACAAATTTACTGTGTCTGCATTTTGATAAGCCACAACGAATTATATGTGAATTGTAATCAACAAATAGGAGAATATAGACAACAATTTTTATATTTTTAGACAGTACACTTTATAGACACAGAAATTCTAATAGATAATTTATATTACCCATTGATTTAAGGAACAACGATTTAATGGACTGCAATTTATTAATGCATGGCAATAATATTAATGCATATCAAATCTATTGAAAGCGATTTTAGATGTATTGTGTAGAGATATAGTGGATAAGTATTTTATGTGAGTTTATTTACCCATTTATTGACAACGATTTTACTATTCTTTAGCTTGTGAATTATTGCATTATTGACTGCAATTTACCCTTTTATTTGACTGTTATTTACCCAGCTCTTTATTGAACCAAGAACTACCTACGTTTTTATGAACCATGATTTACCCAACTCTTTATTGAACCACGATTTACCAGTGGTTTTCGTTGTGGATATACCTATGTTTTATTTGATTGTCATTGGCCTAGATTGGCAACGAGTATTTAAAGGACTACATGGAATGTGTTAGACAACATTCCTTTATTAATATCACCTTTTTCCTTTTCATGTGAATGATGGAATATGTTAGACAACGTTCTATACTAATGTCAGCATTTTCCTTTTTATGTGAATGGCAGTGAATCCCCTTGTTATATGTCAGTGAATCCCCTTTGTATACATAATGAATCCCCTTTTTATATAAGACTATGTTACATTGTTATATGTCAGAGAATCCCCTTTTTATACATAGCAAATCCCCTTTTTATATATGATTGTGTTACCTTTTTATATGGAAGTGAATCTTTGTTTTATATGGCGGCAAATCTTTTATATATAACTGCGTTATATTTTTATATGGCAATGAACCATTCTCCTTAGAGTTTCAATCCCACATTAAACGTGATTATTAGACAGGGAATTTTATGTTGTGTAGCTATATGAGAACGTAATTGGGTGTGGCAACGATTTTGTGAATAACAACAATATGGTTGTGACTGTGTAACAACTGCATTTTGACTGTGTATTTGGTTGGTTGTAAGTATTGCATTGTATGTTGTGTATGACAAAAATCTCCCTTTGGTTTTAATGATTGATTGACGATGATATCCTATAGAGAATGGACAATGACTCACCATTAATGTTGGAAGAAAGATGTATAATTAATTCCTTGCTAAATTCTTCTATATGTGTTAATCCCGTGTAAAGGACAACATTGCAATTGATTGTTAAAATCATTATGTTGTTAAAGGGACAACGAATCATATGGTTTAAGGGATAGATATTTTATTTATAGCATGTTGATAGCATAATGATAGCATATTTTATTAATGGCTATTTTATTAATAACTTATAGATAAGTATGTTGACAACAATTTATCTGATGACAACAATCATATATTAGACAACAATCTTACTATATTGCTTCAGTTTAAAGGATAGCTTATGAAATTTTAAAAACATGTTTTATATGGTTTTAAAATACATGTTTCCTATTTGTTTCATTTGAAAAGATAGTGAATTCCTCCCTAGGAAATTACTCATCCAATATTGGAATTGGAAAATAGTTAAATTGAGCTATTTGTATTGATAATAATTGTTTTAATACGTGCAGAGTGATGAATATTGAAATAGATATTGTTACATAAAGAATTCAATGTGTTGTATGAATGTTATAGTCGTCAATATTCCTTGCATCTTGTTGACTTGACAATGGGGTGCTTGGGTTAGTCATCTTGTGTTTCGACAATTAATTCAGTCTCCTAGCGCATTGAATCTTCTTGGGTTATTGGTATAGATGTGTTATGTTGTGGTAGGGTTAACGCCATGCCTATTTCCTTGTGACGACATGATTCCTGATGAGGGGATCATTGCGTGCCCCGATGGAGAGAGGCGAATGATAACCTAGTTGGAGTCTGTGCTTCCCGATGTGGGCATTTGTTCATGGTAATGATTTTTGGTACTTGGTTTGTAATGCCTTAAGGAATTGGGCTTTTGCGTGACATAGAGGTTTCTAGTTCTTGGTCATCGAAACCACTGTGTTGGGTTGTTGATGTTTTCCTTTAGCCTGTAGGCATCGTCTTTCTTGTGTCAGGCGAGTAGTCATTTTTATTTGTCCTTGATTATCACATGTTTCCTCCAATTGCTTGATGTGCTAGTATGTTTACTCGTTGTTGTATGCTACCTAATCTACATGCATTGTGTTCACCATCAATTTGCGTTGTTTAAATTATTGTTGTTGTTTCCTTCCTACTTAACTAAAATAAATAAATAAATAAATTTCTTATGCATGGCGTCGCATGTAGTCATAATGACATTGGGTTGTTACAGGATGTATTGTATAAAGAGTTAAAATATGATATTGAGAATGAGGTTACGCAAATCCCAAAGTATGCAGGATATTCTTAGGACAATGATGGATTGTTATGATTTAATAGAATAATTTACATACCACCAAATGAAGAAATGCGCAAATTAATATTATAGGAATATCATAGAGTAGTATATATGGCTCATCTGAGAGTAAAAAAGATGAACGTCAATTTAAAACCTTTGTTTTTTTGAAGGGAATGAAGAAATATATAGTAAACTTTATGGTGAGATGTATTTAATAAAAGCAATTGAAGGTTGAGCATAGGAATCCAATGAAATTATTATAGACACATTCCATACTAGAACCAAATGGGAAATAACTTCAATGGGATTTATAGTTGGATTACCTTTGATGGAAATGATACACAATTTTATTTTTTTAGTGGTTGACATGTTGATGAAAGTGCGCACATTATTCCACTACAGACCACGTATCAAGCCTCTAACATTGCTCGAGTATTTATTAATGAGATAGTAAGGCTTCATGGGGTACCTAAAAAGATAATTTTAGATAGGGGAGTAATGTTTACAAGAATATTCTAGACATGTTTTCAAGACTCATTGGGAACGTAATTAAACTTCAGCACCGCATATCACCCCGAGACTAATGGAAAAACAAAAAGAGAAAAACAAATCTTAGAAAATATGTTAAGGATGTATGTCATGGACCAAAAACATTTTTGGTATTATTTTGAATGATAACGTCCAAGGAAGAAGATTTTATGGCTTTGGTGACCAAATTACTTATGGTATTAATAGGGTTTTTTTATAAATATTTATAAGAGGAGGAAGAAATAAGGTCTAGGGGTTTGGATTCATAATCACAAGTATTCATGATGAACGTAGTGTTTCCTTTGTCATCTCTTAAGATAACAATATTGAGGTTATCATTAATTCTATGAATGTATTATAATTCATCATTCATTAAGTTAGGTTTAGTAGGTTTGGAATGATGCAAAATCCATCCACATTATTGTTGAATTTCCTCAACATCATGTGTGGGAAGATGTTTCATTTGGGATTCAATGGAGAAAATAATGTCTTCAATAGGGATACAATGAGGGACAATGGAATACTTAAAATCTTTCTCAAGAATATGAAGAGAAAGTTTGTCTAGATCGAAGGATGAAAGATTAATAACCATGGATGGAGAATTAATGGGAGAGGAGGAGGAGAGGTTTGGGGATTTATGAGGCTCCTTAGTATAATTGGATTGAAAATTGTAAATAAGAGGGAAAATATTTGGATGGTTTTAAAAAAAATGAATATCATGAGGAATTAAGAAGAATTATCAATACCTGTATCTTTAGATAGTAAAGCATGGATGTTTCAAAATATCCTACATAGTTCATTTCCAAAAATATCCACGACAATTATGACTAACTGTGAAAACATACACTCTCAAATTCAATACATATCATAAACGGCCATAATAATAAAAATTGGTTTTTACCGTCTTGTAGATTAAGCATATAGGTCCACACAAAATGATCCTGAGTGTGTCCTATGTAAATACACTCATAATCATTAACCTAGAGGTAAAGATTCAGTAATTTGACCAACTCAATCAAGGATTAAATCATGGAATATATGAAATCATAGATTACCTATTTACATATGATTCTACAGAATAATTATTTATAGTCATGTAATTTACTACAAAATTTGGAAGTTATAATTCTATTTCCCCTCTATATTTAATCAAATCAAATACGTTCTAAAAAATACCTCATCTGCATTTCAAATATTCTACAATAGAAAAAGAGTCTTTGTTTTCATGTTTTGTAGCACACTATACATTCTAAATTGCTTCTAACCTTATGGTAAGGTAGTGGAAAGACTTCTACAATTTATATTTTCTTAAACTTACTAGAGTTTGATAGCTCGTAGAAACTTCAATACAATTATTTTGGTTGTCAGTTGTAACGATGTTTCCTTTATAGTGTACACCTCTATTATTAAACCTTACTTTAAATCAGTGTAGGAACATATCATTTATGTGTATTCACACTTGTGTTTGTGTTTTTGTCCTTCTCTTTTGTTGATTTAAAAGATAGTTTTATGGTCTTTAAGATAACATCATGAGGATAAATCCCCATATGTTTTTAAGGAGGCGGTACTCCTCTATTTCTTAACAATATGAAAGAATATAAAAAATTCTTGAGAGAGGACCATTCTTTAATCTTGAAATAAATATTCACATGCAAAGAGTACTTGAGAAAGGATTGGGTATCTCATAGGAAGTAAATATTCACACCGTAATAAAAGATTATAAACCAAAGAGTATATTGTCTCATAGAACGACATTTCCATCATAGCATTCATCAAAGTAAGAAACATTATTCATCACAAGGAAAGAAAATAAGGACCGCATATGGAAGAGAACTTTAAATGATCATTCCATTAAGATCCAAAAAATAGTTTGGTAGACACACGTTTGAAATCTCGTGATTAGAACTTAAATTCTAAGAAATCATTAATGTTATTTCCCAAATAGTTCTCTGGGAACCTAAAAAAATAATAGACATCTTTTAAAAAAAAAAAAAAAAATTCTAGGAGTTCATGAAAATTAAATTGCATTTTCCCTTCAAAGAGGACTAGGATTTGGCTCTTGCAGACTATGAAAATAAAGAGAGACTTGGAAGAAAAAAAAGATACATCCAGGGGTCAGCCTTTGGTTTTCCTGAATTTTAAAAGAAAAAAGGAAAAATGACTAATAATTGTGGAAGAAGAAAAGGTGAAATCAAATCAAGGTTACTACTTGACTTAATACGATAGAAGTTCCAAACCCTTATTTGCTTGTTGCAGTGTCTTTAATAGGTTGTTGTTGTTTTGGAGGTGGCATAATTGAATTACCAACTTCTTGTTGATATATTTTGGTTATTTTAACCAAGGCATTCCTTAACCATTGTTCAATGTACTCCCTCATTGGAGAAATTGTTGTCTCATGTTTGGTCTTGGTTTCAAATAAATCATTTTCCATTTATCTTAGATCAAGGATCAACTGATGGAGTGTGTCCTCAATGTCTTCATTCTTGTTCACATACTATAATAACCATATTTCCACTTCTTCTTTAGAGTACTCGATTGAATCATTAAATTCATTGTCCCATGAAACTTTTAAGGATTCCAATTGTTCTTGTAATTTCTCCTTTGATAAGAGTATTATATCCATAATTAAATGTGGGCCCTCAAGTTGCTAATTCAAATCAACAAGTTTTTAGAATATATCACATCTTTTAGTGTTAATTATATTACATTCAGAAAACATTTCCCTTAATCATTTAATTATCCTTAGCCAACAAGAATGTATTTGTTTCATACAAGTCTTGGAAGGAATATTTTTGTCTCTTCTATGTGGATAACTTAAAATTGAAACCTTTGACGAAAACGTACCCATTGGTTCCTTGTAAAACCCTTCATCATTTTCCAAATCGTTTTGGAGATATTATTTGAAATGAAAAACCCTTATTGAGAAGGTAGTTGAACTTGTTTATAATTCCCATATCTTAAGGATAAAGGATATTATCTTCTTAATACTATCTCCAATGTATTTGATTACGACCACTAATAAATTGGATGAACCTTTTAGCCTAGATATGGTTTTTTGTACATCCTCAAGACTACGCAATGGTTGTATAACAGTGATGGGTTCAATGAATAAAGGTCTTTGAAGCAAATCTTTTTCCAATTCCTTTACCTTTTATTTTAAGATCAAAATTTCTTTCTCTATATCATAAATCAACTCTTTTAAGAATTATCCACTTTTTTAATTAAATTGTACAATTTTCAAGGGTTGATCCCCATGAAAATTGATCTTTGATTTCCGCTTCTTTGAAACCTTTTTATTCTTCAAGTTCAATTTTTCATTTTTTTTTTTTGTAATTCTTATGGTATGTCGTGTGGTGCAAAGTAACATACTCTTATTCAAATATATCTAGCTCTTGAGAATCCAGTTCTTCAACTATAACCATTGTTTCAATCATCCTTTGTGCTTCTAAGTTGGGCTCTTCTATCACATCATCAACTTCCATATCTTTTGGACTCCCTTCATCTTCAGGAAATTTTTTCTCTTCTTTTTGGACATCTTTTTTTTATTTTTATAAAGGTATGAATAATGTGAGATTTTTCAAATGTATTTTTGGTAGGGTCTTTGTCTCCACCATCATTTGAGTTTCTTATGGAATACCTTCTCTATTCTTGATCGCTACTTCTGGGTTTGGTTTTTTTCGAGGTACTCTTTTGTGATAAATTAGGTGAACTTGGGTTTTTATTTGTTGATCTCTACCCCATTGTTTTTAGTACTCATGTGTGCTAGCTAATTCCTCAATATCATATAGGGGTGTTTTCAATAAATTCCTCAAGAATATTTCGATTATCTCCCCCTCCTTTAAATTGAACAAACTTACTAAAAGATGAATCATATCCAATTAAATACATGTGTGTCAAAAAGTGGTCAAAAACAAATCCTTAGGAATCAAAACCCTAAATGCCCTGGACTTCCTTTAAATTTAGCTGGTCAAGTTGAATTATATATTTATCGAAATGAGATATGTTCACATATCTCTCTCCAACTTTCCATGGTAATGGGATAAATAGATTTCCCATTTTCTCATTGAAGAAATGTTCCCATTATTTGTAATGTCTACATACTTCAATGATGAAAATTCTGTCAGAAACCTAAAATGGTAATAAAAAGGGTTTCCCATGGAATCCATAAAGTATCAAAAAACAAAAATCTTCCATAGCTTCAAAAAATCATTTCTCGGATAGAAAGGATGTAGCTTCCAATGATAGTCTAGACGTGGAGGAATCGTGAATAGTCTTCTTAAAAGAGGATAGAAAACTATTTTTCACTTCATAGAAATTGTATGGGGCCGTGTGCCTCCATAACACTAGATACCAAAGTGAAAATGGATATTTATTGAGGTCAACATTCTTCACTCTGGGAAAGTCCTCAAATATATGACAATACACTATAACAAAAACTATATATGAAGTCATATAGAATTTCGTGGTATTTCTAAGGCGCCCAAACTGAAATGAAATATTGTTCAAGATCATGTGAGCCTAATCAATATTTCATTTTCATGAATTGAATGATGAAGAATATATACAATATATTTGGTAACTAAGGTTGTGGAGTCCTATCCAATTATTTTGGAAAATAGCCAGGAAAATTCTTTATATGGGTACTTTAAATATCATACCTCAATCTAAGGAGAACTGATGTCTCTTCTCGAGCTTGTGAGGAAAATTTTGAGAAACTCCATTCCTCGACTGTGTTCTTTGAGAAACTCATTATCTTCGACATTCGTGAATAACATTGTAGGGTTAGGAAGTCTCAAATCCTTCTGAACACTAAAGGGGATAGAAAAACCAATGGTTTTCCATGTATATGAATAATTATTCTCTCTACATCGAACTGGTCAGCGCACCAAAGGACTAACCCTTTGAAATCGTCTAATTCCAACACACACCCAATCGATGCAATACCTGAGATCCAAACTTTATTCAATTCCTTTTCTTCAGATGGGAGAGATGATCTGCGATATTTTCATCAAAGTGACTTATAAAGAATTGTATTAAATGAGCATAAATTAAAGTGCACTGTAAAGAAGGAAAATCTGAATAATGAAGAGACATAAGAATCAAATCTGAACACAAAAACTTGATAACGGAGTTCATCCCTGGTGGAATACGTCTCCGGGTCCTACTCTTAAATGGGTAGGCCCTTTAATTAACTCAGCAAAATAATTTGGCAAAATACATAAGTATACCTCATTCTATAATTAAGCTGCAGAATATTTGCTCATATTAGAAAAAAGACAACCGCATTGAATTTGTGGCATCGAATTACCCAAAAATTACTGTCTCCATGCCTCAATCTGACTCTAGCACTCCTAGGCCCTTGAGAAATATCATCTCAATTTTTGTGCTTGCTCCCTTCAATTAATTATTTGTACTGCTTCTCAAAATTTGTGCCTAGCCATACCATTGAGCTTCCTCCTCCCCGTCCATGGGCAGACTTAGATTTTAAGCGAAAATTGGGGTGGACTAACCAACAGAGTCCATTGGCCCAATGATGGCAGGTGATATTGTTAATGCATTGGATAGGGGAAAGTCCCGAGGTTGAGTCCACGAGCCTCCCCTTTTGGGTTGTTTTTATAACAATGTATATATATATATATATATATATATATATATATATATATATATATATATATATATATATGTTTTGGAACTTCACCAAGTTTGGAGCATTGTTTGGATCTATCGGAGCTTGCAATTTGGCCGCCAGATTTGGGGGACCCATTTTTTTTATTTTTGAAAATCCAGTTTCGGGCCATTATTGGGCATTTTCCCACTGCCATGTGGCAGCCCATGACTGGGCCACATGGAAGCCAACCACTTGTACATTCACCTACCATGTCACCTACCACATCATCCTACCATGACATTTTACCACATCCCATACGATATGCCACGTGGTTGTACGGACTGCCACGTGGTGCTTTTTCATTGGTCCATGGATTGACCCGAAAATGATGGAAACAAGTGACATGTGGCAACCTTTGCTGTTACCACATCACCATGCTAATGTTAGCATGACATGTGTCACCTTCTACATGTTCCATGTATACTATATAGATGTTGATGTCATCCGCACTAATGTTGATGTCAACAGTAAAGATGTTGAGTCATCCCTACTGACTGGGCTAGGTTGACCAAAACTTTGACCGCGAATATCTTTTGACCTGTAAGTCTTTTTTACTAGCCATTTACGCCGCTAGAAATCTTGCAATGCGCTCTTCGCGATGATACCAATTTCACCAAGTTTTGAGGAATTTGAATTTTTTCCCTTTCTCTGTTTGTTGAGGCCATTCTAAGCTTCCTGAGTTGCTTATACAAATCCTAAGTTGTCCTTAGTATTCTATGGATCCATTTTGGATCATGCCTTCCCAATGAGATATTTTTGGACCAACAAAAGATTTCATCAATCAATAGATAAATGAGGGAATAGTTCCCTCACTTTGTCCTTCTCAATCCATTTTTGCTTGCTTGGATGTGTGCCCTTTAATCCTACTCGAAGATAATCAACATCACCCCTGCGTGAAGTCCTCATTTTTCTGTCCAAGATGATATCTTCCTTTAACTCATCCAAGTACTCATGAACAAACTCATCAACTTAAGGTATTGAAGCTTCCTCGCCCTGATCCATGATCATGGGAGGCTCAAAAAATTTCAAGTTATCCACATTTATAATTGAGTAGATCTGCATATAAGGTGGAAGATATAGACAAAAAGCATTGGTACCACTTTTGGTGACAACCCCCTTCCCTCCTTTGGACTCGCATGACCTCTCCGTCTAGGATCGATCAAGTCATCGAGTTGAATGACTCCTTGGGATCCTGATGGAACCGATTTGACTTGACACACCTGCTATGTAGCCCCTGCAAACCCTCTCCTTTCACTTTTATCTCTTGTGCTAGTGACACTAGCTCTGGGGGTTATTCTTCCTCGTTGATGTGACCACAGACTGTGAACATGGGCCAACTCCCTTCATGACCCCACACTTTAGGAATTTTGCAAGCTTCCTTCTCCTTTGTTTTCCTAATTACCAAATCGGTGAATGTTTCGGGACCCGATCTGTGGTCCTCGTTCTTCTCGCGATCAATGACTGTGATCAAACCGTGAGTTTGGAATTCGTGAGTCCTCACTTCTCTCGAATTTGATTCTTCTTATCATGAAATAGTGATGCGCTGATCCTCTACCATGTGCCCTTTCATATCCAATGGCCTTGATTGCAATCTCTCTTCGTGACTTCACGAAGATCCTAAGATTTCTCCCGGCAAACCTTCTAAAGTTCTTTCTCCCAAACCTCTCGATCTCTTGCCACTTGTATCCTCCTTGACGATGGATGAATGCTTTGTCTTTTGGACTTTGACAAGTCCTCAACTTATTTTCACACTTAGCACAAATTCTCCTTTCGAGACTTAGGTTTTTCTCAAAATCTTTATGCACCCCTTACAGAAATATGTCCAGCGCTCCTGCGACTTTACTCGGCTTGAAAGCCTTCAAGGTTTCAAGTTCCTCTGTGAACTTATTGTGCCCTCCTGGTAGTTTCTTTCCCTTCCTCCTGAGCTTATAAGGTGAACTCTTGGCACCTCAGACGCACTCCTTGTGATTGGCTTAGTTCTTCGATGGATTCTCCCTTGGCCTTATGGAAAGTTTTTAAGGCATCTCCTTTCCTTTGTCGTTGCACTTCTTGCAAAACCTTCCTTCACCAGAATGTTCAGCAATTATGGGATTCTTCAACACCTCTAGTAGTTTAGTTCCTGGGTATGCTCACGCAAGCTCGATGCCCTCCTGGAAGATTATTCCAGAGTGTTCAGCAAATCTAAATTGTGCCTCTCTCCACACAGTCTTTATTTTCAAGGGACTTAACCGCCTTGAAATTTCTCCCCAAGTCAATAAATTAATCTGGTGTGCCCTCTTGGAAACTTCTCTTCTGACTCCACTGAGTTCAGACATGCACTCCTTGCATCGACTTATATATTTTCCTCCCTCTGTCATGCACTCCTTGCACTTATCCTAGAGAACCAAACTTAACTTAACACACTCACGAATAGAAAAATATATCTCTATCCCTGCATTCGATTTCTAACATCCATATACAATTCACAAGCATGCAAATGGCATTCATAACACAACATCCATTGAATAGAATTGTAAAATAGGAAAAACTATCATTTTTCTATTAATGGTGGAGTCCAAGCTACAACTGAGTCTCGGCTCACTATATTTTTCTCCTGACTAAATCTATCCTAGATAACCTCCTATCGTCTAATAGTCCCCCACCTAACCTTTTGAGGTATAACCTCTACTTTGCTTACACTACAAATATTTGTACAAGAGAGGCCCAATGAGCTTCCCTCGCAAGATAAATAATGGTGTCAAATCACAATCCCTAATGCTTATCGAAAGGCCAAATTACAATGATGGAAATTCTACTCCAAATCAGTCGCAGATCTATTTTTTCATCAGCCTATTAATGGTGACCTATATCCATATTGTGAGAAAGCACGATTTGGTTCTTTCGATTTGTCTTCAATTAATGCTTAGATCACACCTTGGATTCTTGAGAAAAAAATGAGAGGGTGACGCCTCTCCTTCCTTGAATGTGCAACACGCGTATTAATTAGATGGCATGTGTTGATATGGAGCGATGCTCCTGCATCATACTCCACAGTAGAAACAATCATGAGATCCTTCTCATGAGCTCTCCAACGTGGTTGAAATCCTCCTGGATCCCAAACTTTCTCCTGGAGCTGTCTCTCGGCTCTTCTACTCCATTGTTGTTGTTCTTGCATCATCCCCACTGTTCATGCTGGTTTTCTGTCATTCAACCTCCTCTTGTTGACCGAACTCTTTGTCGACTTCGACATCAACTTCCTTATCTCCTCAATCACCTTGTCTAGTTTCTCCCTTGTCTAGTTCTTCTGTTGCAGACTAACTCACTGCACTCACTTCTTGTCAATGGGAAAATCACACCAACTTCCCAAGACATATTCTTCCTCTGTTGCCTTAGCTTGCCACTCTTTTGCATCTTCTACTTCTACAGTCTCCATATTGAACTATCGTTTAGCTGCTTCCCCTGACAGATTGATCCCTGTCAGTTTTTTGGTTGGTTTTGTTCCAGTTTTCCCCAGCTGCTTCTCATGTTGGTGTAGTCCTTCATCTTCTTGCAAATTACCTATTGGATGTGCATGCCTTGCACTTCTACTCTCCTCTCAAGAGCTTCAAATTATTCACATAGACCAGCAAAGTCTATGCTTCCTGCTTCCTCTTCTGTTGTAAACTCCAGTGCTCTAGTCATCTCCTGTTCAAATTCCTGGCTGAAAATGTCAAGCGATCCTACTAAATGCTCTTCTTCTTCTATCGGGATAGAAATCAATATTTTTTCCATCTCCTCCTTGACAGTATCTTCTTGTTGTCTCCATGTCACATCTACAACATATGTGCTAGCCTCTCCTCGACCGCTTGGTAGGAATATCTTGACTCCCCCAATGATTTTAACATCCCTCTGACCCTTCTCCTTTGTTGTGATGAAAGTTTCTAACTTGTCATCATCTTCATTCATGCGGCTCAAATTTCTGCATGAATCACCCTCTGAGTGAATTTTTTCTTCTACCTCCTCATCTACCAATGAACTCTCAGTTGAGCTCACCTCTTCTCCCTTTCCCACCTAGAAATTTGGGATTTCTTCTTTTCCCACCTAGAAGTTTATGAGATCCACTGATCCCTTCTCATTGCCCACCTAGAAATATATGAGACTCTTTCCAGATCTCTTTCCCTTATGACCAAGTTTTTCATCATGCCTTGGCCACGTCTTTAACATATGTTGTTTCCTCCTAGCCAAAAAGTTATGAACAGGCCATTTGGTTGTCCTCTTCAAAGGCCATTCATACCTATAATGTACCTTTGACTCCTACTGCATCTTGAATGCAAGCTTCTCCATCCATGATCAAATTTCACTAAGCTCCTTGTCCATATCCACCTTACTCTTCTGTAGGTGGACTCTTCCTCGTTCTCATGTATGACCTTCGAAAACCATCTTGCTTCATCTACATCCCACCTGGTTTCTTACCATCTTATGCATACCTTGCAACAGTTCCAACAGAGCATCACACCCTATGTCTTCGACTTACAGAAATAAATTCTACACCAACTCCTTTGTCTCTTTCTCTCTGCTGAGAGAAATCAAGCTCTGATACCACTCTTGGTGTCATAGTATCTCCTTCATTTCCCTTCACCCACACTCTACAGATGAATTCAATCTCTGATCTGCTCTCACCCACACTTTACAGATGAAATCAAGCTCTGATACCACTCTTAGTGACAGAGTATCTCCTTCATTTCCCTTCGCCCACACTCTAGAGACAAAGTCAAGCTCTGATACCACTCTTGGTGACAACCCCCATCCCTCCTTTGGGCTGGCACAACCTCCCGGTCTAGGATCGATCAAGTCGTCAATTCGAATGACTCATTAGGCTTCTAATAGAACCAATTTGACTTGACACGGGCCCTTTTTTCTTCCTCGGCACTTATGTCCCTTTCCTTGCGCTAGAGACACTAGCTCTCAGGGATATTCTTCCTCATTGATATGACCATAGAATACAACTGTGGGCCAACTCCCTTCATGACCCCTCACTTCTAAACTTTTGAGAGATGATTTCTCCTCTGTTTTCCCAATTTTTGAATCGACGAACATTTCGAGACCCGATCTGTAGTCCTCGTTATTCTCATGATCAACATATGTGATCAAACCATGAGTTCAGACTTCGTGAGTCCTCACTTCTCTTGAATTTTCTTCGTTATATTGTGAATCAGTGATGCGTTGATCCTCTACCACACATCCTTCCAGATCCAACGGCCTGGATTGAAATCTCTCTTTGCGACTTCGTGAAGATCCTAAGCTTGCTCCCGACAAACCTTCTGAAGTTATTTCTCCCAAACTTCTCGATATTCTGCCACTTGTCTCCTCCTTGATGATGGATTACTTATCCATCTTCGAGGCTTCAGCAAGTCCTCAACTTATTTTCACACTTAGTGAAAATTCTCCTTTCAAGACTTAGGTTGTTCTCAAAGGCTTTTTGCACCCCTTGCATAAATCTGTGCAGCTCTCCTGTGACTTTACTAGGCTTGAAAACCTTCAAGGTTTCAAGTTCCTCTGCGAGCTTCTTGTTCCCTCCCGGCACCTTATATGCACTCCTTGCACTTGGCTCAGTTATTTTATGACTTCTCCCTCATCCTTATGGAAAGGTTTTAAGGCATATAATTTCCTTTTTCGTTGCACTTCTTGCAAAACCTTCCTTCACTAGAATGTTCAACAATTCTGGGATTCTTCAACAGCTCCAGTAGTGTAGTTCCTAGGTATGCTCACACAAGCTCGATTCCCTCTTGTCATAGTATTCCAGAGTGTTCAGAAACAATGAACTATGCCTCTTTCCACACAGTCTTTATTTTCAAGGGACTTAACCACCTTGAAATTTCTTTCTGGGTCTGTAAATTAATCTGGTGTGCCCTCCTGGAAACTTCTCTTATGACTCCACTAAGTTCATACATGCACTCCTTGCATCAGCTTACATAGTTTCCTCCCTCTGTCGCACACTCCTTGCACTTAGCCTAGAGAATCAGACTTAACTTAACACACTCGCGGATAGAAAATTGTATCTCTATCCCTGCAGACGATTTCTAACATCCATCTACAATTCACAAGCATGCAAATTACATTCATAAAACAACATCCATTGAAAATAAATGTAAAACAGGAAAAACTGTCATTTTTCTATTAATGGTGGAATGCCAATTTACAATGGTGGAGTCCAAGATAAAACTGAGTCTCGGCTCACTGTATTTTTCTCTTGGATAACTCTATCCTAGCTAACCTCCTATCGTCTACCAGTCCCCCACCTAACCTTTTGCGGTCTAACCTCTAATTGTATTATAATACAAAGATTTATACAAGAGGGGATCAATGAACTTCCCTCACAAGATAACTAATGATGTCAAATCACCATCCCTAATGCTTATCGAAAGGCCAAATTACAATGATGGCAATTATGCTCTAAATTGGATGTAGATCTATTTTGTCATCATCCTATTAATGGAGACCTTATCTCCATCTTGTGCGAAAGAAAGATTTGGCTCTTCCATCTTGTCTTCAATTAATGCCTGGATCACACCTTGGATTCTCGAGGAAAAAATGAGAGGGCGGTGCCTCTCCTTCCTTAAATGAACACCACGAGTGTTAATTAGATGGCACGTGTTGAGATGGAATGATGCTCCTGCATCAACTTTTCTCCCAAATAGTGAACGATCCATAATGGATGGGCTTGATTTTATTTACTTCACCCTTCAATATTTCCTTGTTGATGTAAAGACATACTTGGTCTCCAACTTGGAGCTTATGATCAACCCTGTGTTTTTCATGCCGAGCTTTATATTGTGCTTGAATTTTCTCCAACTATTCCCTGACTGCTTTGTGTACCTACTGGATCCTATGGATGAAATTGCAGGCTTTGTCTTCATTTATTTCTTCATTTGAATCAACAACTCTCTCATACATCAAGTCCAAAGGAACTTTAGGTAAATACCCAAAACATGTCTCAAAAAGTGAACACTAAGTGGAAGAATGTACAAATCGGTTGTAACCATGCTATACATAGGGTATATGTTCATCCCATAAATTTGGATGCTTGTTGCATTAGCCTTGAAGCAAAAGTAACATTGTTCGATTAAAAACATATGTTTATCCATCGGTCTATGGATGGAAAGTAGTGCTCCTCTTCAACCTGGTGTCCATCATTCTCCACAAACTTGTCCAAAAATCCCCAAGGAATTGAGTATCTTGATCCGAGATAATGGATGTGGGTAACCCAATGTGAACCCAAACATATTGAAAGAAGAGATTAGTAGTCTGCTTAGAAGTGATATTATTTTTACATGGCATTAATATGCACATCTTGCTGAACCTATCCACTACAACATACAAATATTCATGACCCCTTTTTGACACTGGTAAACCCCCTACAAATTCCATGGAGATACTTTCACATGGATGGGATGGAACAAGAAGTGGTGAGTATAGCCCCAGTTTTCTATTAGCGGGCTTACAAGTAGAACACATCACAAACCCCTTTACATATTTAGTTACAATTGCTTTCACCTGAGGATAGTAAAAAAACCTTTGCAGATGAGCCATAGTTTTTCCTACCCCAAAATTCCTAGACACAAGAGAAGTGTGAGATTATCCTATTACATGGACTCGTTCACTTGTAGGAATACATAGCTTTCCAAGATCGTAGAGTAGTTTTTCCTGCAGACAATAGTTCTCTACCTGTGCACCATGGGTTAGTGTCTCATATAATTATTTAAAATCTCCATCAATGGCATATTGTTCCACATATATATCATGAGATAAATAAGCATTATTCAAAATAATAGAAGCAACAATAGGAGGTCTAGAAAGCATATTAGCTACCTTGTTACTCGTACCCTTTTTGTACTTGATTACCAAATGAAACTGTTTTAGGAAACCCATCCATCTGTAATGTCGAGATTGTTTTAGTTTGGTTTGTTCTTGGAGATACTCTAAGGGTTGATGATCTATATGTATGATTTTTTCCTTCCCTATCAAGTAGTGCTTCCATTTCTTTACGCTTTGAACTCATGCATACAACTCTTTATCCTATGTAGTATAGTTAACAACAACTTGGTTAAAATTTTCAGAGTGGTAACAAATAGGCTTAGGCTATTGCATCAACACTGCACCCATGGTGTATCCACTGGAATCTGTCTCGATCTCAAAGGTTTTTTGAAGATTCGACAGTGTTAATACTAGTGCGGTACTGATATTTTCCTTCAAAGTGTCGAAATATTTGTGTTGCTTTCCTCCCCACTGAAAAGTGTTCTTCACACTGGTTAAGGAATGCAAAGGAGGTGATATAAAGGATAAGTTTGAAATGAATCTCCTCCAATATCGGATTGCACCTAAGAAGCTTTGTATCTCGGTTACACTTTTTGGCTCAGGCCAATTTACAATTACATCAATCTTGGAAGGATCAATTTTCAATTTTCCTCCTCCTTTAATATGACCTAAGTACACAAGTGCAGTCTTACCAAATTCACATTTGGACAATTTTACATACAAATTTTCCGTTTGCAAAGTATCCAATACTTTCTTTGCATGCCTTACATGTTCTTCCCAAGTCCCTCTAAATATAAGAATGTTGTCTAAATATACAATCACAAAATCATCTAGAAATGGCCTGAATACATCATTCATCACACGCATGAAGGTTGTTGGAGCATTACAAATACCAAATGACATAAATAACCACTCAAACAATCCTTGTTTGGTTTTAAAGGAAGTTTTCCATGCATCTTGTTCTGCAACCCTGATCTGATGGTATCCACTATGCAAATCCAACTTAGTGAAATAAACAATATTATTTAACTAATCAAGTAAATCATCTATATGAGGAAGAGGGTATCAATTTTTCACCGTGATTTTATTTAAGTCCTGGTAATAGACACAAATTCACGATGTGTCATCCTTCTTTGGAACCATCAACAAGATGGGCCCGATGACCCCTTGATACAATAACCCTTGTACCTACTTCTTGATCTCTATCATCTCTACAACTTAAATCATGTACATTCCCACATTATGAAGAGGAGAATCTTGTTGAATATGTATCTCATGTTGGATTTCCCTCTTAGGATGTAATCCATCTAGTTCCTAGAAAATATCATCATACTTAGAAATGATATCAATTAGTTCTTTCTTATGAGAAGGATCACATCCTTAGAAAGCGTCAGATGTTCTGACATATTTCTCCCTTACGACCATGAGTACATATATCTTATTAGTGTTTATGAGTCTCTTCATTTTCCCTGCACTAACAAGTGTTGTGTTTACGCTCATGTTGTGGGCTCTAACAATATATTCCACTCCTCCCTTAGTAAGGTGATATTTGTTCTCATGACGAAAGAAGACTTATTTTCTATCATAAAGATGAGGACTCCCCAACACTATGCCACATATATCAAGTGATACAACATCCAAATCCAATCCATCAATAAACTTTGAAGCAATAGCAAATCTAACCCTACATTGCTTGGTGAAATTAAGTTTTTATTTATCACATACCCAACCAACAGGATAAGGCTTTGGTTGTGGTTTGGTTTCAAGACCCATCTTTTTGACAAGTTCTTCAGATATCAAGTTTACTTGGGAACCCGAATCAAATAATGTATCTATATTAGTGTGTTTATATACAAATCTTATATGAAATAATTCATTCCTCTTTCTTTCACCATCCTGAGATTCAATATTGGAATTTTAACTAGCCTGAAGGCAATCTTTACCTTGTACTCCAACCGTTGTGATCTTTCCTTCATCTACTGAATCAGAACCAATATCTTGTTGCAATGTAGCAATGGTCTTTGTCTTCCCTGTTGGTTGTGGAGCCTGATTATCTTCCTGATGCAGAGGTCCTTGCTTTCAGCCGTGTTTATACCCCATGAAGTATTTACACCCCAGAAGTATGTACA
>ML777341.1:1080060-1106181 GCA_009831015.1 Picea engelmannii | reverse complement strand
AAATGTCTCCTTGGTATATATAGGAGACTAGGAGGTATAATTACAACTAATGGCCTAAAGCCGACATAAATAAAATAACATTACTAATATAATATGCCCCAATTAAGGGGTAATGAGCCAATATTAGGGCTTAACATATTCTCATGCTCCAACCTGAAGGAAGCTACAACCCCCTGAATTCTCTAGCTCTAACTAGAAGGAGGCTACAATCCCCTGGGTTCTCTTGCTCCAACTAGAAGGTGGCTACAACCACCTAGTTCACAGGATCCAACTTGAAGGAATATCCAACTCCCTGATTCTATGGCTCCAACCGGTAGGAGGATAAAACCCCCTTTCCTTGCCCCATTCTACAACCCTAAAATATAAGTGTAGACCAATTGTCATAGACTCTTCCACTATCACTGCCTCAAAATCTACCACCGTCACTACTATTGTCACTGTCACTACCACTGTCACATCAAACTGTAACCTGTCAACCTATCATTGTATCCAACCTGTCACTATCAACCGATCATTGTCACAACAACCTATCCAACTAATCATTGTATCATCATTGAAATCATATCAACTCTCATATGCATGCAACTTATGCCAATATCACCAAGAGAATATCTCAAACCATATGCTCAACATCACCAACACATGCCTCTACCAAGCATGTACCAAGATCACCAACATACCATCATAGAGTATGTGTCTCAACCATGTACCAAATAATGTACCAAACCACCAACCTATACCATACCAAGCATCAACCATGTACCACAACCTGTATTACAACAAGTGCATCAACCATGAACCAACACCTGTTTCAAACCATGCATCAACCATGCACCTCAACCTGTACCATATGCCTCAACCATTAACCATGTATACCAACCATGTACATCAACACCATAACATATACCATACAATGTGCCAACCATCCACATCAACCATGTGCATCAACCACATACATCAACACATGTACCATACCATGTACCATATGTCATATACCATGTGATGTGTCTCAACCATATACCATATCACTCTCAATCATTTCATGTACCATAAGATAAGCCTCATTTATATTCCAATATCACAAAGATGTGCCTCTAACAATGAACCATAACAACCATATACCAAGTACCAAGAGCATGTCTCAAGCATGTAACAATATCACCTCAACCATATGCAATCATGTACCATAAAGGGAATCCAAGACATGCCTTAAGAATGTTCCATACCATCCAAGATACAAGCCTCAAAAAAATACATAAAATACATACCTTTATTCATGAAGACCTAAATCATACCATCTCAAACTTTTATGTACCATCAAACCTTGTCGCAACTCAATTGTACCTTATTTTTCAAACTTATCCTCAAATACATGACTTGTCTTCTAGAAGCCTGCATATATATGTGACCTGTCCTCTTGCATCATGCATATGTATGCGACCTATCCTCTTGTAACATGTGTACAACCTCAGAAAACTAGGGTTTCCAGTTTTTTGCAACTCTGAAACTTTCATCCCTTCAGACCTTCACTGCCTCGAAAAAATGTCGCCACTTCAACCTCAGATTCACTAATAGATTTACCAAAAGATAGAACATAACACTCATAATATAGATATTCAATGTAATTGTGTGTGTACAAATGAGAGACACTTGAAGTGTATTTATACTTGTGCTAGGTAAACTTTTCCTTATTTAAGGGGTTTCTTGTTACAACCACTTTACCCTTTCACTAAGACTTGTAACCAACTAGGGGATTCTTGACCACTCTTTGGGGGTTCCATATTTAAAAGGCCATATCTCCCTAACCATGAGGAACCAAGTGGAATTCTTGTTGAAATATTGTAACTTCGAAGAATATTTTACCTAAGAGAGAGTTGAATAATATTATTATGTTATATTTAATTAGGCCCTATTGTGCCTTCACAGTTAATTGTAAATTAATAGGGTAAAGTGACAGTTCATCCCATAAATAATTATAGGTTGGCCATGTCACTATTTATGAGAGAGGCTAGTGCCTCATTTGGACACACATACACCTAGCTCTACAGTGAGCAAGTCATGGAGGAGAAGTTGTTGCAACTGGGGAGGACGTCAAGGAGGGGTTTTGGTCTATGGATTGGTATTTCTTGGTCAAGTGGTGCACTAATATTCCTAGTGAAGGGGTAGAGGAGGATATTTTGTTCAGTCTTTGGTCTATCTATATTGAGGAATTTTTTTTTGGTTTTCTTCCCCATGAGGGTTTCCGAGGATAATCTATCTATCTCTATTGTTTCTATGATTGCCTCTCTTTGAATGATCTTATTTATACAACTAATGTGCTAAATGATTGTAATAATAAAGAAGAATTGTAATTTCTAGTTGTATAAGAAAAAATTCAACATGGTATCAAAGAAGGCCTGAAAGAGACCAATTCACATTTTATAAGAAGTGTCTAGCCTCAACGCACCCTCTTCAAAAATCCAGTTTTCAGTATTGCAGCTGCCATAGAATTAGGGTTTCTGCATAAACCCTAAGTGTGATGTTTTCTTGTTTGAATAGGATGTTGAATAAGTAACCAAACATAGGAACACACCCTAGGAGGTCACATCTAGTCCCTAGATCAAAATTCCAAAATTTGAAGTTTGAGAAATTAGGGTTTCCTCATAAAACCCTAAGTTGCAGTTGCAGTATTAGTTAAAATTGTAATATCAGTTGCAGTTGTAGTGTCAGTTATTTCGTGATAGTTCCTTCATGCCATTTGCAGCACCAATTGCAGTACCAATTGCAATGAAATTTTTTGTGAAGTGTTGGGACTTTGTTTTATTGTCCTAGTGTAACTTACCCTAGCAAATATCCAGCTAGCTTTAAATTACAAGTTGCAACACCTTTGAATATTTAAAGCTTTATTATTTAATGTCATTGCTTTTGTATGGTTCCACTACCTGCCGATATTTTCAAAGGTTTGTACTTACATATGTTTAAACTGTATCATTATTTTTGAAAGGGTATTTGCAAGAGAAAGGATATTTTGTCTAAACAAAAATCATAGATCTAGAGAGAGAATACTATGATGAAACAATTTCTCTATTAGTCAGAAGAAGTATATATAGAAAAAACATGATTCATTAAAAGAAGTTGAAACGGTATGAGATTAAGAGGGAGAGGGTATGAAAATCCATGTGTTCAAGATTGAGTTATCTATGGTACTAGTTGGTGCAATACATTAGTCGGGCCATGGAGACATGAATACAATAGAATATTGAGTTACCTCCAGATAAAGAGGACAAGCTACCCTCATTGTCAGTCATTGAGCCACTCTTAGATTTAGATGAAGTTTTTTCCATGAGAGAGTAGAGAAAACACTCTCAGGGAGTGAGGCAGATGGTTCTTTGCAGAAATCACATAGAGATAGCACATGATTGTGCAGATTAAGTTGTAGTTGAGAAAGTGTACCAGGTTGGTACAATGTGATGTGAAAATTTAGTTTTGGTGTACAAGATAGGAAGACTCATGTATGCAAGTTGAAGAAGGATCTATATGGTCTGAAGCAAGCTCCAAGAGCTTGGTATGGCAGGATTTATAGTTTTCTTATGAGATTGGGGTTTACCAAGAGTAAATTTGATCCCAACCTTTAATTCAAGATTTTGGATGATGGACCAGTTATATTCCTATTATATGTGGATGACTTATTCTTGATAGGTGAAGAAAATATCATCACAGATTGTAAGAAGAAGCTTTTCGTTGAATTTGAAATGAATGATCTAGGCCTGATGCACTATTTCTTAGGCCTTGAAGTATGGTAGATCCCAAAAGATATTTTCCTTAAGAAAGGAAAGTATGTTGTGGAAATTCTGAAGAGGTTCGACATGATGGAATGTAAAGCCATGTCCACTCTTATGGAGATGAATATGAATTTATTGGTTGATACTTCGTTATGATTAGTTGATGTTACTCTATACAAACAAATGATTAGTTCTTTGATGTATCTGATGAATACCAGACTAGATATATGATTTTTTGTGAACACCTTGAGTCGGTATCTGGTGGAACCTTGACGTTTTCACCTTGTAGCTGCAAAGCATGTGATGAGATATCTTAATGGTATGTTGGATTATGGTCTATGTTATACTGGAGATTGTGACTTTAGATTGTATGGCTATACTGATTCAGATTGGGTTGGAAGTGCTTCTGAAAGAAAAATCACTTCAAGATATTGTTTCATTTTGGGGTCATCCATGACTTCGTGGAAAAGAAGGAAGTAATCAATTATGAAAGAAGCAAAGTACATCACAACATGCTACATTGTTTGTGAATCCATATGGATTTATAATTTGTTGAAAGTTGTGTTTGATCTCAAGATGGAAGCTACCATGATTCTATGTGATAACCAAAGTTGCATAAAGATGATAGAGAACCCAGTGTTCCATGATAAGATGAAGAACATATAGATTTGGTATCACTACATTTGTGACATGGTGAAGAAGGGAGTTATAAAGCTTCAATATGTTGGCACAGATGAGAAGGTGGCAGATGTGTTGACTAAGCCTATGTCTCGTGTGAAGTTTGAGTACTTCCAAGACAATATTGGTGTTGTTCTAAAGGAAATCCCTCGAAAGGGGGAGTGATGTTGATGATACTATGGTATCCTGACCAACAATGGATAGCCCAGTTAAAATTTTATATCCTAGGGGACTGATCATCCCTAGGAAGATCCAAAAGTTACAGTAAGGATGGTCTATCAGAGTATATGTTCATGTATATGCCAATTGTGGTCAATAGTGGTATATTAATTATGATTTTATATCCTAGGGAATCTTATGACTCTTGGGAAAATCCCAAAGGTCCGATAAGGACAGTTTGTTAGAGTACCACATGGTAGATTGTTAGGATTTTATATCCTAGGGAATATTATGATTCCTAGGAAAATCCTAAAGGTTCGGTAAGGACGGTATGTTAGATTACCACAGATGTTGTTGTTGATGAACTTGCCTCATTTTGTTGCCACATATATATGTTGTTGTTCCAGCTTTATGTTGTTTATGATGTTGTTCCTGCTTCATGTTGGATGTTGATTTTATAGATTCATGTTGTTGATGATGTTGTTGTTCCAAATTTGTGTTGTTGATGTTGATGTTCCAGCTTCGTGTTGTTGATGATGTTGTTTTTCCAACTTTGTGTTGTTGATGATGTTGTTGTTCTATGTTCGTGTTGTTGATGTTGATGTTCCAAATTCATTTTGTCGATCATGATGATGTTACTCCATCTCTGTGTTGTAGATGATGATGATGTTCAATTTCTACTGATGTTGATGATGAGAAAAAAAAAAATTCAATGACCTATAGATATGACCGACATTGCTCCTAATGTTGATGATGATGTCCCCTCCTTTTGATGATGTATTGAGTCCAGTCAATTTTTATTAATTTTTTCCATGGAATACCCTTCTTGTTAAGGGGGAGTGTTGAAATATTGTAACTTTGAAGAATATTAAACCTAAGAGAGAGGTGAATAATATTATTATATTATATTTAATTAGGGCTTATTGTTCCTTAGTAAAAGTCGGCCCTATTGTGCCTTGATAGTTAATTGTAAATTAAGAGGGTAAAGTGACAGGTAGGCCCAGAACTAATTATAGGCTGGCCATACAACTATTTATAAGAGAGGCAAGTGCCTCATTTAGACACACATACACCTAGCTTTTTAGTGCGCAAGTCTTGGAGGAGAAGTTGTTGATTTTGGGTGATGTCAAGGAGGTTTTTTGGTATATCTCTTGGTATTTCTTGGTCAAGTGGTGTGCTACTCTTCCTAGTGAAGGAGTATAGGAGGTTCTTATGCTCGATCTTTGGTCTATCTATATTGAGGAAGTTTTGTTGGGTTTTCTTCCCCATGAGGGTTTCCCAGGATAATCTGTGTGTCTCTATTGTTTCTTTGATTGCCTCTCTTTCAATGATCTTATTTATACAACTAATGTGCTAAATGATTGTAATAATAAAGAATAACCTTAATTTCTAGTTGTATAAGTAAAACTTCAACAATTACACATATCATCGGAAACAACATGACGTGTACTATCCATATATGATAGTCTTACTTGCAATTTCACTATCCTTCATGTCCTTATTCCTTAATCAACTTCAGGTCCTATAACCACACATTCAAGGATACATGTAGACTACATCAAATGTACCCAAATAACTCAAAATCAATCTTGATCATACAAGTCTCAATCAACTCTCCAACATCTTTGGACCTCTCCAAGGGTTGACATCAATCTTCAAGATCACTCTCCAAAGGTTGGCATCAATGATAACCAAATTTCCAAACCAACTGTCCAACAAAATTTCATACATGTTTTTCAAATGTTATTCCTATCTCTATAAAATACATCAAACAATGAAAATTTCCAAGGGATTTGTCTCTTCAAAAAATGTATATGAAAAAATGCATTTGATTAAATTTGAATGTGCAAAATCCCTCCTTAGTTTTTCTTTGTGGCATATACATTGTTAGAGTCTATTATAGTGGAATCTAAGAACCTTGATATCCATATAACGGCATAATTAAGGATTCGGTCGAGATTGATAGGAGGTGGTAGGAATGGATTTTCTTCGACCTATGATTTCTCAGACTTTGGTGCCATCAACTCAACTGGTACTCGCTACTGAAACAAAAAATGTTAGCGGACGATTAACTTTATCTCGGTTATTGGTTGACAATGGTGGGTGAAAAGAGTTTATGGTATGTGGACAAAATGTGGACACTATGATAATGGTCGAAATAGGATTAAATTTGGGAAAACAGGTATCCGTTGGGCGCGGGGAATAGGTCAACAAGATAACGGATATGTTATCCTATATTAATTGTCTAACGGATAACTAGGTATGAGGTGGAAAACAAAGGATGGGTGACGGGTGTGCCAGGATGATGTGGAAGGTGGTGATTGGAGGGTAGGTGAAAAAGGGATCTAATGTATGACAGGTAAGTGGGAAGGATATGCTGGAAAAGTGATGGGAAAAGGATTTTAAGGGGAGGTAGTGGAGTGTGACATCACGAGACGATGGGGTAGTGGAGTGTGATGTCATGAAGCGGCGGTGGTATAGGAAGGCTGGTATGGCGGTATGTTGGAAGGGGGGGTAGGAAGTAAATGGTTTAGAGTGAGGGGGGTCTGATGTAATGGATTTTCACCACGTTAGGATGGGGCCCCTCTAGGAAAACTTCCATATCAGACCCCCCACCGTTAAAGGTAGAACGGTCAGGGGGGTCCGGAATTTCTTGTCGGTTGTAGATTTAAGCGCTACATGCTCAGCCATTGATCTCAGTGCACCCTTTAATTATGGAGAACGCATCATATTACTTTGCAAAAACTTAGGATAGTGCGTATTTTGTAGGTTTTAGCGCCATTCCCTCTCATTTTGGTCACCAAGGCATTAGAAAACATTATTCAAACATCAAAACCAAGAATCTCGACCATCATTAGGCTTGTTTTATTGAAATAAAACCAATTAACCTATGTTCTATCCTACCAACCTAACACATTTATCCCAGATTAAACTATTGGGCTAAGAATTTCCTCTACCCTGGGGCTATTTGATCAAGTTCAGGTAGTTTGATCAAATTTATTCACTAGCTAACCTATCTACTTGGCTAAGATTAAATAGTTTATCCAAGCCTTATTCACTAATCCTATCAACATAAATTCAAGAAGACTTAACCATGATTAAATTGTATGGATAAGTCATCATTATTGCATGGGGCTATATAATTTTCTTTATGCCCTCTTTTGTCTTTTTCTTTTCTTTTATTTTTAATCGTTTTTCTTTTCTTTTCTTTTTAATCCTTTTTTCTTTTCTTTTATTTTTAATATTTTTCTTTTCTTTTCATCTTTTTTCTTTTATTTTGAAAATAATTTGCAGAGTGAAATATTATTTACCACCAAATTACACCAAGAGTGAAAAGTTTTCAGTCACCAGTTGATCCTATGAATCATAGGGTTATAACAGTGGCTCCACTTGGGGATGGTTCTCTCCTTACGAGGTGCCAAGAACCTGCTTCGTGATGTCTGTAAAGGTTTACTCCATTGCTTATTTATGTTATCTGATTTGTTTTTATTTTGAGAACTTGTGGCACTGGTCAATGGCTCAGGGCCTTCTCTCTGGGCTTCAACCATATGATCAATGACACCTGCACACAACCTGAATGTAAAGGAATGGTATGTACAGTGGAAATAGATTTATGAGATCTCTATCAGGGTGGAAAGTAATGCCTCAAAATCATGTCATTCACAGGTCCACCTGGCAGGTCTGTTCCATCACTTTTTTGGAGCAAAAATGTGTTATTTCCTTTGAATGCTTGAATTATGTAAGGGCCTTTCCATAAGCTATCAAACTTTCCATGTTTACCCTTATCCTCATTCCAAGAATCCCATTTCATCACCAAATCACCCAACTCAAAATCATATTCTTTAGTTATTATGTCAAAAATCTTTTTGATGTTCTCCTAGATAACCTGAGTCTTGTTGTATACTTCTTCCCTAGATTGCATTAAGTGAATCATTTGATTTATTCTCCTCTGGACATCATTTGGCTCTTGTTTTTCTTCCTGCAATAGTTTCATAACAGGGACTCCCAAGGAAATGGGAAAAATTGCTTCAGTACCATACACCAGTTGGTACGCAGACATACTAATTGATCTTTTGGTGCTTATTTTGTCAGCCCAGAGCACAAAAACCAATTTATTATGCCATGATTTCTTATTTTCTTGTAATACTTTCCTGAGGATGTTCACCAGAATTTTATTCGGACTCAGCTAGCCCATTTCCCTAAGGGTAATAAGTTGTCGAGTGTCCTAAAGTAATGTGGTACTGGCTACAAAACTCTATAATATTTTTGGATCTGAAGGCCGCTGCATTGTCACTTATGATTTTTCTAGGACATCCAAAGAAAGACAAGATGTTATTTTCCAAAACTTTAATGATAATAGAGTCAGTGGCTTGCCTGCATGGTACAACTTTGATCCACTTTGTGAAATAGTATGTGGAAGTGAGAATCCACTTGTGTTGGCCCGAAGAAGGAGGGTGTATCTCTCCAATAAAATCTAGGCCCCACTATTGGAAAGGAGATTCAACTGAAATGGGTTTTAGGAGAAAAGGAAAGAGCTTCTTTTTACCTTCAAAAACTTGGCATTTATGGCATGAGATGAATTTATGATGTACGTCAATGACCAATGTGGGCCAGTAGAAACCAGCTCTCATAATATTGTTAGTTGTGGTCTTCCAACTCAGATGCCCACCACAGTCTCCTACATGGAAATCTTGCAAAACTTTGTCAGCTTCATCTTTTAACAGGAAATTAAGCAAGATATCACCAGGATATTTCCAATAAAGATTATCTTCTAGAATGCAAAATTTCAATGCTTTCATTTTAATGAATATGGATTTGGTCTTAGTCAAACTAGGAGGATCTTGTAAGTTATGAAGTACAAAAATGAGTTCTGCATACCAAGGAGAGTTTAAGAATACCTCTTTTACATTTGGAGACGCCTACTCTTCCTACTCCTACTGCAGCCAAAAAATTAATGTCTAGAGCATGAAAATTAGATCAGTTTAGTGGGTTTTATTTCGATGTCATATTCCAGAATAACTGCAATCCATTTTCCTCTCCTACCATCTGGATTATCATGAGTTGGGATATCCTTTACCATTGCATTTGGAACATATGCAATTGTGTGAGAATGAAGAATATAGACTCTAAAATATTTTATGGTCTTTACCAAGGCAAAAGCTTGTTTCTCCATTATGTTGTAATTCAATGCAGCATCTCTCAAAGATTTTCTAAAAAATGCTATGGTTTGTTCATACCCTTCACTGTTTTTATACAATAGTACTGCTATGATGGTGTGTTTAGATGCAAAAGAGAACCTGGTTATAACCTAAGAAACCATCTAGTAAGGAGATCCTACTGGCCCCAACTACCTTTTGTAAGATATGGTCCATTTTAGGCAAATGGTAATTGTCTTTAAGGGAGACCTTGTTCATATTTCTAAAATCTATGCAAAGTTTGATTTTTCCATTTTTCTTCCTGGTGGGAACTAGGTTAGAAACCCATTTGGAAAATCTCAAGGGGACTATAATTTTTGCATCATACATTTTTTCAATTTTTTTTTCTATCAAGGGAAGCAACTTGGGATTGATTCTCCTAAGCTTCTTCCTGAAAGGTTTGTGTTCTTATTTTATTGGGATCTGATTTTGTATGATACTTGTGTCATAAGAGTTTAAGTCCTCATAACCCCAAGCAAACACATCTACATATTCCTTAAAAAAAAATGTATTTGCATTTTTTCTCAGGGGGTAGAGACTTGGAAATTTTTATCATCTTGGATTTTTATTTTGTTCCTATGTTGCATTCTTCGACCTCTTTACCACTAGCTTCAATTTTTGGTTTTTTTGCTATGTCATTAAAATCAAACAAGTCTTCTAGTGGAACTAGGCCTCTAGGTAGCACATTATTTTTCAACTGTCAAATACCAGAATCTACTTCATTTTCATTCAATTCCTCTGCATCTACTTTATTTACACTACCATTTTCAAAAACAGATTTATTTACATCATCATCATCATTCTCTAAACTTATATTTGTACATTAAAAATCATTCTTACACTGTAGGAAGTCTTCAATTTGATTGTCATTCCCAAATACTTGCTAGTATTTGATATTATTAGGAATGGTTGGTATTCACTTCACCTCCAATATGTATTTGCGAGTGGGATGAAAAGGAATTTTACATGTAGTTGTTGATGTAGCCAACCCGTCTGCAAGTATGTTTTGTCCCCTGGGCATTACCTGCAAGTCGATTTCAGTTAAACATTGAAGGGAATCTAAAACAACGTTCATGTAAGCTCTAATTCTGGGATGTTTAGCTACATACTCACCTTTAATTTGGTTGATAATCAATTAAAAATCACCCCTTACCATAATCTGTTTGGCACCAACCTTCTTCAGTAGTTCCAGGCCGAGCATCATAGCTTCGTACTCAGCTATGTTGTTAGTGCATTGGAAATTCAGTTTGTAAGAATGACTCTCTGAATACCTTGATCTATGATTATGAAACTAAACTCTATCTCCATCTCCCTCCTTTCTCATGGCTCCATCAAAATCCATGCTCTAAAATTATGTTGGCAATTCCTCACTTTCCACAGTTTCAGTACTTCTTACCTTAGTGATTGCTTTATCTTCTTTCGAATCAGTTGTATCATCTTCCAGCTGAGTGATTTGTTCTTCCAAGTGACCATAATTGTACAGAATGAAAGAATCTAGATCAAAGTGTGCAGAGTATAATGGGTAATTGTGTGGCTTTTCCAGACTATTGACTATATACTTCATCAGGGTTTCTCTGTACAGTCTTCTCTATTGTCCAAATACCGGGATGGTGGCATAGGACATATCTAGCTGCAGGGTTCCTTTCATCTTATCTCCCCATCATTTTGATAGTAACATACCGTATTTTTGGGGAATGTCTGCAACTACGATATCCATCACCATACTCTTTGCTAGGATTTGAGCTAGGGTGATGCATAAATCCTTAATTATCCCTATACATTTGACCTTGCTAGAGTCAAAAGAATTCAAATCCTTGTAGGATCTAGTGACCTCAAGTCCCAATTTTCCCATCACAGCTTTGGTAATTAGTTTGTGAGAGGCACTTGAATCCAACATAGCGTTGTGTAAGATAGAGTCATGGATATTCAGGCTGATGTAGAAAGGGGAAACACCACCATTGTCGGTTTGACCATCAACTTCAGGACTGAACAAGAGCTCTGGTTGATCATCAACAAGATTTACCATGTCCGAGTAATTTTTTGATTCGACATTCAAGACCTTCGTACCTATCTCTAGTCTGATTCTTAAATCTTTAATCACCTAAGACCTGTAAGAATTCGTGTTCATCAACTCAGAAAGGGGAATGGAAATATTCATTTTAGCTAGTTCCCCTTCAAGTATGAAAGTAGTGGAAACTTTTCTTAGGATCTGCACTTATGGTTTATCCATTAGAGTCTTATGGGCAGAAGCACTTGGTTGACTAGTTGATGAAACCTTAGTTTGATTTGATCTTTGTAAAATTTTAGGAGTTCTTTTTGCAGGAGATTCAACATTATTCCTCTCAGGGACTTTCTTAGGAGAGGTTTCTGAGCTTTTCTTGGTCTCAAATATTCTCTTTGTTTCAGTAGACTTCTTTGTTTCAGAAGCCTTCTTTAAAGGGTTGTCATTTTCCTTCTTGCTTCTCAGGTTATACTTCTTGTGGATCTCCATTATAGCATTTTCAAAGGCCTGTTGTTTTGTTTCTTCTGCTTCCTCATTTACCTATGTTTGTGAAAGGAGAAAAATATCATGCTCTTCCTGAGTAAGAAAAATGGATTCATCGTCATGAACGCCCATGAGGTTTATATGAGTTTCATCAAACATTTTGATTACCTCCTCCCCATCATTAGAGTAATTATCCTAGAGGGGTGGTCTGATCTACTGATCGGGCCCCCTCTATTCTCTTTGATCTCTAGGATCCCTCTGTTGGATCTGGGGTAGATTTCTCCTGAAGTTTGGGTTTCGAATTTCAGGAACAGCCTGGTTTTCCCTGGGTGGGTTTCTGTCACCTATAGTAAGTCTCTCCATCATTCTCTCCATAGCTCTAGCTAGAGAATCCAATTTGGCATATGATGAGAAAGTGGAAGGCTCTTCCTTGATGGTGACCCTCCTTTCTATTCTCTGCCTGGCTCTTCTGGCTAACGACACTTTTCTACATGTCTTCCAAATATTTTCTTCCACACTAACGACCCTTTTATTCATGTATTCCAAAGTAGCAGAATTTATTTCCCTTAGCTGATATGACATGTCAGTGTCAAATCCATAGGGGAATTTAATTAATGCCAAACCTTGAGGTGGTTTGATATCAATTGGAATTGCATTGTATAGATTGTTGAAATGAGTGTAGTAATCCTGCACTATCTCTCCTTGGTTCCTTTTGATATTCTCATATTCTGACAAGATCTGGAGAGGATTTCTCTTTACCTCCCATCTGTCAAGAAAACTTCAATGAAAAGAAGAAATGTCATCTATGGAAGCAACACGTAAATTTTTGAACCACTTTTTGACTTCTCTAGTTAGACTTTGTGAAAATAGTCCCATCTACACATCAGCCTCATCAAATTCCTACAAATCAAAATAATCATTCATTTTGTCAACATGTTGTTGTGCATTCAGAGGACCGGTACCATCAAACTAAGGAATTTTGGTTTGATATTCCTAAGGCATGGGATGTAAAGGAGCGGCTAACACCAATGGAGCATATCTTGTTGCCATGACTGGTGGAGAAGGTTGGACAACAACCTGTGTGATTGGAGGGGAGGTGACAAAGGTTGTGGAATATGAAGGACTAGGAGGAATGGAGTGAGTTGTTTTAGGCTTAACAGAAGCTGCAGCAATAGTCAAGGTAGAAAGTTCGATTGACTGTTGGAAGTGAACTTTGTCTAAGGCTTGATCAAGATTTTCTACTAGGTCTTCTAACTTGTCAAATTCCTGAAGAAAACTTTGATCAGCATCTGCCCTGGGAGATAGTATTCCAGGGGTCCTGGGTTGTAGGAAGGTTTGATCTAAGATTGTTTCATTTACAAAGCTGTCGGATTTTGTTCTAAAAAGGATTTGTTCAAAATATATGTCAAACTCGAGATCCTGAAGGGCAACCAACTTATCTAGGAGAGAAGGGGACCGATGAAGAGGATTGTGACTCCCAGAACCCTCTGTGTCATTTTTCTTTCTAAGTAATTTTTTGGGATTGTCTATTGTTGTTGCAGGTTCTGGATCTGGATGAGATCTAGTGAAAACTCTTTTAGGAGCCAGAATTTCGAATTTTTTATTTTTATTTTTATAAATTTTCAACTGTTTATATACAAACTTTAACAACCTCTAAACATTATCTCTTTATAAGCTTAGATTTTATGATTTGTTCATAAATAATTTTTCTTTGCCTGGGGAAAGAAATCGTAGGATAGAAAGTTTGTTCAGTTCCCCAGTATGGTTTCCACTATGTTACTATGTTATCGCTCTATAAATTCCCAGAGGTTGTTGGAAGGTAGAAGAAGTTTATCAGAGGTAACTTTATCCAACCACTTCGAAACTGGGATCTAGCCCTGCCAGTTTCAGAGAGGGATCTCTCTGTATGATTTAACTTTGTTTGTTTCAGGTTTTAGTTATTAGTCTAGTTAAATAAATGAGATTGTATTGTTTGTTTTATAAAAAAATGTTGAAATATCGCTTACGCATCCATTGGGATATGGGGTCTGTTTTATAAAGTTTGAGATCAAAGAACAGATTTTATAAGGTGTTTCCACAGGGAAGGATAATGCAATTGTTAGATCCTTTAGAATAAAATGATGGGTAGCAAAAAAGATGAGAAAATCAATTATAACAAAGAAGCATTTAAGAATTTCTTTATCATAACGTCAGAAGATAAACATTTAGATCTTTAAAATCCAGAAATGGAGTATACAAAGATAAATTATGAAACTTCAACTTCCTTTAAATGATTAGATATAGAAAACATAAATGATTACGAAGATAGAAAAACCATTCAATGAAGAGGAGAAAACATCACCAACAGTTAACACACAGGAATCCTGTGAAATGTCCTTTTTATTACTAGTAAATCTCTTGAGAAAGATTACAGTGGTTACAGCTTGCTTGGGCATAAAGATCAACCCTGACTACTTTGAAAATTGAAGTATTTATAAGAAAAATTACAAACGATCTTGTCATTAATGATCAGTTCTTGTTAAAATCCAAATCTAACTAACTACATAATAGAATACAAAATTGTAGGAACTGCTAATGATCTGTCAGATTATTTACGATGATTTTGGAGAAGGTCGTTGGGGATTCATTCGCTTGAATTTGACTACTCCGCATGATGACTCAGTTTGTACACCTCACCCTTTATTCGATCAATTCACACAACTCTTCCCATCTTTGTTGATTGGGAATGGTGATTTTTAATAGCCTACGATAGATTTCATCCATCTCTGTATATTTGGCAAAAGTTGGCTTGATGATAAAAATGTACTTGATTTCATGTTGGATATTGACATCCAACCACAGAGTCTCTAAAAACACTTTACCTGTTATGCTACCCCGTATCCATGAAAACTGGAGCTATCCTTTGCCACCATGGAAATCTTTTGCTTGTAGTCATACAAATTCATTAGTTTGTCATTTAAAACCAGCAAACCGGGAAGGCCTTTCTTCTGCAAAGCATCAATCTTGCTGAAGAATATTTGAACTCCGATATCCATGTTCTAGGATTTCTCCTCCGATTGCAACATAAATCCTCTTTTGGTCAGAACCATCTTGACCTCGAGGATAGTCTTTGTTCTATCCTCAATCTTCAGGTTTTCCAACTCTTCTTTAGTTTTTGAACTAAGAAAATTGATAATTTCATTTGCTTATGTGGGAATTTCTCCCAACTCTCCCTTGATCCTTTCTATGGCCTACTTGCTCCTTAAAACCAATTCGTGTTGTTCAAACATGATTTGCACCATGGGACAAATTTCATTTATGGATTTTGAGATATCCATCCAAATGTTCTCTTTGGCTTCTACTAGTGTTTTTCCCACAACTATCTGCTTCTGCAGCTATTGTATCTCCTGCTTCAGTTTTTCTGATGTGTTTCTCTATGTATTGTTACTTCCTTGGAAAGAAGCTTTTAGTTTCTAGAGATTCTCTATCTCCTGTTCCAATCTTTTGATTTACATTCTTTGTAAATTCATCTTCTCCATTGATGTTTCTAAGGCTTCAGATGTCCCTGTAACTGTCACTAGGGAAGCTAATGGAAGTTCTGCAGTGGTGGTGGTTGATGTTGTCACTGTGTTAACTACTGTGAGGGTAATTGCACTTAAAGGGATGAACTCCATAGGCTTTGTCTATTCTTTTCCCTTTACTAGTTTTTCCAGCTATGCCTCCATCTCTGTGATCTTATCATTTTTCTCCATGATCAATTTTAGCATCTCCTATTTTTGAACCTCTGTCTCTGCCATCTCTTTGGTTTGTGAATCTTCAGTAGCTGACAATTTTAATTTCTTCCTCAAAGAGGCTATGTCAGCATTCTTTTTATTCAGTAGTTCTTCATCTACTTTCACGTTTGAGGGGTCATACCCAATTTTAAGTACCATCTCTTCCAAAGACTTGATCATGTTATCTTTTGCAAAATATGACACCTTTTCCATATTTAGCTGATTCTAAACATTGTTCAGAGAAACCTAAAATTTTGTAGTAGTTGTGGAAGAATTGGCCAATGTTGAGAAAACCATTTCTCCAATCTGTCTATACAAATCCATATAATCAGTTGGATGTACCTGCTTGGCATCAAACTCCAGTGTTGACCTATTGTAATCAGTGATTTCCTTTGGATGAGGCACATGTGCCTATAATAACTCCATGTACATTCTCCCTCTTTCTGTATCAAAGGAAGAGAGCAACCTATGTTGTGTTGTGAAGTTCTGCTTCCAGAACTGAGCATAGGTGTTGCTTGTCAGCATCTCGTTTTTCTTCTTGATTAAATCATATTTCTCAAAGATACTCAGTTTTGCATACTCTTGTGATGGATAGGTGGTAAAAGTGGTATCAATATGCTTCTTTGAGAAAGAAGTAGACATCATCTGTTGTTTTCTTAAGAAATATGGTGAAAGCTCTCCCTGGACTACTGTGGTAGACTGGGTTTCTTCCTCTCCAAACCTGTCAGTTGTATGACTGGTTTTGGGCCTTTTCTTGTACACCTGGAATTCCTCAGCTGAGACTTCAGTAATTGGAGGGGATTCATCCTTTCTAGGCATTTTCTCCTTTGGTATCTGTGGAGTAGTGGTCTGTGAAGTAATGGTTGGAGGAGATTGTTGTTCACCATCTTCCAGAGTGTTCACCTCCCACTCTGTTTGATTCACATATTTCTCAATCTCAAGTTTGGGCACATGAGAATATGGGGAAATTTTATTCCTCAATCTCATTTCTGCAATGATCCCACATGGATCATAGTGTCAAGGGAAACTGATACCAAACTTCATTTCCTTTAGTAGCGTGTTTGCTAGTTCCCTGGTAGCTCGAATGTTACAGATAAAGGATCATATCTGCCCTTTAATTCTCAAATGTTGTTTCTTATTCAAAGCTACAAAATGTACGTTGTCTAAATTGATCATTTTCCTGATGTATTCCAAGTCAAATGTCCTTACAGGTACATATCTTGGAATTTTATAAGGAGCCATCTCACATCCATAAATTCTTATTTCCATGTGATTCTGATATAGATGTCAATATCCAATATTGGTGAGGTTCGAGAGGTGTATAATTCTTTGGATATCCTCATTTATCCTTGGTTATTATCTACCACTGAGAATTCTTACCACTAGGTGGTGTTGTTCCTGAGTCTGTACTAAGGCTTAAAGTACAGTGTCAAGGCATCCGAAAGTATAATAAAGGTTGATAAAGGATTACACTAACCTTCGATATAAGAAGCTAATGGGGATTTCTACGTTCTCGCTATCTAGCTTCCAATTGTTCCTGTGTAATGATATCTTTTTCAATGGTTGCCCATGAATGTTCCAATTCTTCTCGGGTGTTCGCAGTTTTAAGGATTGTATCGAAAAGATTTAAAGCGATATGTATTTGATTAGATAATCCGGGTTGAATATTAGGTTGAGTCGTTGTAGGTACAATCATTGAGGAACAGTATTAGCATGGAAAATATTTAACAAGAGATTTGAACGTTGTTTCAATTCGGTCGAAATAAGAGAAATTTTCGCATAAAGAAGAGAATAAGAGTGCAAACTAAAGGCCCTTTATCGTAACTGTATTATCTTTAGTAAAAAATGTGGAATGAGAGAAAAACATTTAGTTGTGAATAATGTAAAGTTTCTGTTAGTAGAAAACTCAAGTAAACACAGAAGAAGAAATTGATATAGAAATAGTTGATAAAGTGTAATAGACATGAAATTCTGTAAATTTACAAATTGGTCTTACACCCGCTGATAGCTGGTGCAGAGGAAAGACAAGAAGCAATTATAGAAAGATAAAATTCCTTCACTACAGTAGTGGTCGTAATACGTTATAGTGATACACATCAATTATGTAGAGAAAAATGAAAATAAACAAAGAACATAACAAAACAAACTTGTAACACAGTCGGGACGGAATTGGTAATCTTCAAATTGCTTGTATTAACTTCTTTGATGCAAAATCTCTATTACATTCCTTACCAAAAATTCCAGCCTTTATCTCTTCTTTTTGTGATGTATTTATACAAAATTTTGCCTCTCGGTTCAGAAGAGCCAAATTACTCCATCTGTCCGAATCCGTTTTCAAAAAATTGCCAGGTGCTTGTTTTTGCTTAGATTTAATACATATGATACATTTGTCCAAGTAAAGAAATACAAGCTGTGAAGGTTTTGCATTAACAGCTGGGGGGAGCGAAATAACTCCATTTCACCTATTCTATCTTTAAGAAGTGCTAGGTGCTTGTCCCCGCATGGATTCAGTGTACTTGATACATTTGTCTACAAACTGGGTCACAAGCTGTGAAGGCTCGGCTCGACAACTGGCTTCGGAAAAATAGCACTCTCGGGCCAATTGTGGAAGTTTATCATCTATTTGTATATTGACAAGTTCAAGAACGCTGAGTTGTGCACTAGGCTGAATCAAATGTTTGTCGATTTGAGCCGGGTCTACCCTATCCGTCCTAGAGATTTCTGTTAAATTCCTCTCATTCTTCTCCTTCATGTCGAGAGAAATCTGATCTATATTCATTTGTCTCAGCGCCTCTATGTTTCCTCCAATATCCATCCCTAACAGCCCACCATTTATGGCTTTGCAGGCTTATGCTAACGAATTTGTCACTTTTTGAGCCTGCTCTTTGCTTAAAGTAATATCATGTTCCCAATTCTTTAACAAGATATTACCCGTGGTTTGTTCGGCAATGGTGATCCCGGGAGGCCCTGAAAACTTGTTGTTGGTCGCTATCACTGCCTCTTGGAAAGCGACCCGAGAAACATCGATTTCTCCGCTTGCTTGACTCTTAGCGCTTTCTGCTGCCGAAGTCACTCTAGCCTCAAGAGTCTTGATCAGGCAGTTCTTTTCTTTGATCTACTTCTTTAACATTTCGACCGAGAATTGATTTTCCATCGCATACGCTCCTAGCGTTCCTGCAATTTCCATGGCAAATTCATCTTTCCTTTTATTCATCCCATCGGTCATCACTTTGAATTTTTTAACAGTGGATTCTCCCTCCTGATAAAACTCTCGCTTCACTACAGCTTTTCTCTTATTGTCAAAAAAGAATCCATTAGGAGGGAGTTCCTCTGCCCTTATAAGTCTCAGTTCTTCAACAAAAATCCATCCTTCCTGTATGTTTCCTTGCGCCGACTACAAGGGTGTGACAGAGGTGATGGGCTTCCCAATCTGCTTCGCACCCTTCCCTGGTGTGCTGAGTGGATCTCTCTCTTTCGGGGGGTCAGAGGTCTTTGTCCCTGCCTCCAGATTCTGAGTTTCTGGTGGGTCTATGTCTTTTATTTCCACCTCCGGACTATGCTCCTTGGAAGGATCAGTGGTCTCTTTTTTTGTTTCGGGATTCTCCTCCCGCTCAGGACTCTTCTCCTTTTCTGGATTCTTCTCCTGCTCAGGACTCTTCTCCTTTTCGGGACTTTTCCCCCACTCGGGACTCTTGTCATGTTCAGGGTTCTGCTCCTCCTCCCCTTCCTGACGTTTCTCTGGGTTAGAAGTTTGCCCCACAGAACTTTCGGCCTCCTTTTCTTTGTCTTTAGAAAGTCCCAAACCTCCCAGCACCACGGGGAGACATCTTCTCCTATGTTATTGAAATTTTCAAATAGATGCCCTATCTTTAGGTGCTAGGGATCTGATTTGAAATTGCACTTTCGACTAGGACCTCGCCCCTCAGAAAACATCATTCGAGGGTGAACACTCGTGTTCAAACCTTTTTAATCCACAATTCCCCAAATGGGTGCTTATAATTCTCTGTGAATCATGCTTTTTGTACTCAATGGAGACTAGGCTCAAGTCTTCTAAGGCCACTGCCTCAGCCTTAGCATGTCTGAAATCTAATAAGGAATAGGAATTTAGCCGGACATGGAAAGATGGCCATACCTTTTTTGATGACGCTTTGAGCTCTTTTCTCACTCCGCCGATCACCGTTTGTCGCGCAATCTCACAACAGGCCAGCTTGTCAGGAATGAAAAGCGGTAGTGCCAAAGGAGGGACAGTTGCTCCGAAAACTCTCAAATAGGAGAATTCTTCTTCCACATACCAGTCTGCGATATGGCTCAGATTCCCAACAATGCTATCTGAGATGCAGGGTGGAAAAATACCAAAAAGGACGACGTGCAGGGGCACCACCACCCAGTTAAAAATCTCATAAATGAACTTGTTCGCGTTATTTTCCCACAGCTTATCATGGTACTCGTGAACAGTTTTCTCTTGGGTTGGACTCCAAGCCCAATTCATTAAAGGAAAAGGCGTAATGGAGCATATCGCATCCATGATATACGCAGACATGTAGAATCCGGATGGCTTCCCGGTTGCCTTCTGCTCCTGGTACTCGGTGACCCTGTTGAACAATCTATCGGAGAGCATTTTTGCCCAATTGAATGAGGAACCTTCTGCTACCCGAAAGATGAGAGGTACCCACTGGACATAAAAATGCGCGGTATCCTCCCATCCGAAAAGTCGTCAAGCCATCATCGCCACATACATATAGTTTGGCTCCAATGAAGAAATTGAATACACACCCTTGTCGTTCACTCTGAATGTCACGGAATGAGACACCCAATCTTTTATCAAGCCTGGCATGGTTTTGTCAAATTCTTCGCACTCCTTCTTTTTTAAGTCCGCCAAAAATTCTTTGCCATATGTGTATTCAGAGGTTGCTGAGAGCTTATACATAGACTGGATATGCTCGGGCCTAAAAGTCCCAATCATGGCTTGTTGGTCATTTATGATAGTTCTAGAAGGCAGGTCGATGTGATCCAATGCCCACCGGATCATATCGTAGTATGGGAGCAACCGAGGTCTGGTTGCAACCAGATGCATTCCTGACTGAACAATTGTCTTGTACTTAGTGTTCAGGTCGTCCTTCACAATATCATAGTTATAGTCATCAGAGTCTGAACAATTTACTAACTCGGATTGCAGGATATCTGAAATGAATGACCAGGTGGATACTGAGCCACCGGTCCGAGGCGAAGTATCTGAGACGTTGTCCGGACCCTGTGCTGCAACTTCGACATTTGCTTTCGCTTCTCTCCTTGGCGCCATAGATGAAGCTTGCTTTTTTGCTCTTCTATATTAGACCTGTGTATACATGCGGAAATGAGTTTCCTCGGAGAAAAGTGAGTTCTATGCGCTTAAGAAAAATGTTTTAGAATAGAACGAAACTTTCGTATATACTTGAAAATCTTGGACCCTTTGAAACAAGTTTTTCAAATCGCAAATTAAAACCAAATTACATGTATAAATCCGATCTTATTTGTTCGTGGATTTACCCCAAATCCTCATTAATGCCATCAATGTTTGGCAGATTTGACAGGCAATCGGGTCATGGAGAGCAAGTAAATCCCTCGTGAAGTGTGCCAACCTCGATACGCGGGACGTAACCCGCTTAATTTCATTTTTCTAAAATTTCAAATCTCAACGTCTTAAAGATTTCCTCACTTTTCGCCATCTCGTGAATTTCCCTTTAACATTTTGACTTTATAACTCGCGAGACTGCGAGTTCCAATTTTAGCATTAATTAATAATAATCGTGATGTGGCGGATCTTTAATGATCTGATTAACTTAATCGCTATATCGTGACTCGGGAATTCGAAGACAAACGTTTTAGGAGAATGATATGTCGATTCGCGATATCACGATGCGGCGATAATTAAAGATCGAAAATAAGAGAAGGAAATCTTAGATTAGGCGATTAATTAATCTCGATATAATTATGTCGCAACTTCGCGAATCGGAGTTTTGGACACCTTAACTTTATGAAAGAAGATGTCGAGCGGTGACTTGCCTAGAACCAAGTTTAACCGTGGTTGGTTTTTTACCCTTGGTTCTTGACTAAGGTTATCAAAAAGTCATCGCGCTCTCAGCTCTCGGGGTTGTAAAAAAAAAAATTTAGGGTCGACGAATGCCGAGGCGCAAAACCTCGATGATGTCTAATCAAGGGTTAAAGGTTTTATCCTATTCTTGATTTGGATGAAAATTAGAACCGAGTTCGCATTCTCGCGACTCGGGACTTGTGAATTCAAGAAATAAGGTGTCCGACTTGCGAGACTCCGAAACTAAAACCCTAGGAACAAACCTACTTGCGAAAAATGGACCTTTTAAAAAGTGACAAAGAATTGTTATTTATGGGACAAGATTTCAGAGCTTTATGATTTCGGAAGGAGAAGAAAAGCTATTTTAGATCTCAAGTATCAAAAGTTGAAAAATTGAGCGAGGTGAAAAACAAGGGCGGCTCCAACATAGGCTCCAACTAGGGATCTCGCTTCCCTGTGAGGCGGGAAGAACAGTAGACCAAGTGCCAAAATTGGGTAAATGGAGTCATAGGCTAAAATCAACAGAAAAATCAAAAGGATAAAAGGGGAGAGAAATTTCGCTTGGAAACCCAGAAATTTTCTCGAAATCAGATACTCTTTCTAAACACTGCTGAAATCACTTTCGCAATTTTCCCTTTCTCGCTACTAAGTTTGGGGAACGCTTTAAGATAATCGTAATGCTCTTAGGATATTCAACAGGTCTTGTGATTCTTATCTTGCATCAGAAGAATGATATTATATAATCTAAAATAAGGTAGTCCCATCGGAATTTGGGGAAATGATCAGGTTTTCAGAAAGTATTGATTACCAGAGTAGATTTGAAGTTTATGTATAGCAGCCTTACAGATCTCCCAGACATTGCTTCACTACCAGCGATCCTGTTCAGTACCCCGGTGAAGTTGTCTGACCCTTTTCTACTAAATTTCTTTTCACCTCTTCGGCAAATATTTATGCGTTTAAACGCTAAGACGAGGGCAATCATTTCTGAATTTCCTTTCATCGTCTTAATAGACTAGGTGGGGGAAATCATTTATGAATTTCCTTTCACCACCTCTCTTAGTATTTACTTTTAAAACACGAAGATGGGAGCAATCAGTTTATATCAGGGCTGAGATCTATAAAATATTTTTTATCAGAGGTCTGTCAACTTATTTTGATTACTCAGTATCAACCTTCCTTTGACCCTCACAAGACCTTTAGTTCTTAGGGCGACAAGGGAGAAAGAATAAAACTTTAAGGGACATCCTGTTCAAGCAAGCTTTGATTTTTTTCGACACTGTTGAAAAACCTAGGAAAGTTAGGATCACTATAAACGTTCCTTAACTTAGCATAAGATCAAGTAGTTGTGAGGACCAGCTTTCTTGTTAAGATCTTGTTTCAAAATTCCTGAGGTTTAAAAACGAAAAACTTTGCTCCTTTGCAAAAACTCGGGAAGATAGTGACTTGCTAAAGTTAGGCTATAAAAATAGACAGAAAACAAGGTAGCAATTCAATGGTTTGGTATACAAAAGGTGATAACAGTTCAGGACTGGTTTTCAGATATACTTTGGAACAAATTTATGACTGACTGTTTTTGGATTTTGATATATTCGCTCAAATTATTTGGTTTGAAGATTATGAAGTCAAAAATAATCCCATTATCTGCTTTTTATATTTCAATTTGAACAATATTACCTTAGATCGCTAAAACAGCCTTTCATGATCAGAGTATTGAAAAAACTTACCTCTGTCTTTTCTTTTCAATTTGTTTGTGGGGCATGAATTATCTTATGTATCACCTGTTTTATGTCGTCCTATTTCCCACACCGATCTGCATCTTATTTCTTCAGCTAGTTTCATCTACAGCTGGAATCCTGCAAAAACAAATCCGAATTTGATTTAAAATATGTTAAGAATTTAGGAAGGAAAACCAAAAATTGAAAGTAAATGCTTGAGCAAAAACATAAATATGTACAAAAACTCATAATAAAATTTATTTATTTACAATTATATATATACACAATTTCTTATTTTTCATTTTATTTTATTTCCTTTTTCGTCCGACGACTGTCAAGTCATGTAGTGCTTTAGATATCGTCCGTTGACAGGGGCACTGAGAATTTCTCCATCAATATTTTCCAGAAGAAAGGAATTCTTTCCTTCTGGAGCCGAAACCCTGAATGGTCCATACCAAACATGATCAAATTTGCTATGTTTAGCGGCTTCTTCCCTTCTCGCATCCCATATTAATACTAAATCACCTGGTAGGAATACTCTGTTTTTTGCCTTGATGTCGAACAATGCTTTCATATCTTCCTGATATTTCTGCATTTTCCCATCAACCTCCACTCTGAGCTATTGAACCTCAATCAGTTGGTTAATTCTTCTGGTTACATGATTGGGTTCTTCGTTTTGATCCTGCCATAATTTCATCACTGGTAATGCTAAATTTATAGGCAGAACCGCGTCGGTCCCATATACCATCTGAAATGGCGAAATGTCGATAGACCTTTTAGTGCTGATGCGGTTTTCCCATAATGCGTGCTTCAAATGTACATGCCAGGACCTTTTGTTTTCGTTCAGTACCTTTTTTATCACGTTTACCAGGCTCTTATTTGATGATTCAGCCAGCCCATTTCCCTTAGGGTAATAAGCAGTGGAATGGCCGAGAACGATACTGTATTTCTCGCAGAAGTTGATCATAGCCATGGACTTGAAAGCCTGGGCGTTATCGGTAACAATCTTTCGGGGACACCCGAATCTTGATAAGATGTTATCTTCCAAGAAGTCAATCACCATCGAGTCTGTTTCCCTTTTGGTCGGAATTTCTTCCACCCACTTTGTAAAGTAATCTGTGGTCGTTAAGATCCACTTATGTTGAGCACTGGAATGGGGATTAATTTCTCCTATGAAGTCTAATCCCCATTGTTGAAATGGGGCTTCAGTTTTGACTAGAACGAGTGGTAATGAAGGGAGTTTTTTATTACCAGCGAATATTTGACATGAGTAACAGGCACGTACTTTAGCATTAACATCCGAAAATAGTTTCAGCCGATAGTATCCGGACCTCAGGATCTTGTAGGCTGTGGCTCTCCATGCATGGTGTCCCCCACATATTCCTTCATGAAATTCTTCTATAACCCGCAGAGTTTCCGACTCAACCAGACAAACCAGTAAAAACCCGAGTGGATCCTTCCAGTATAGTTTATTTTCGGAGATGCAATATTTTACAGCATGGAGTTTTAAAGTTCTGCATTTGGTTGGTGTTAGTCCCTCTAGGCATTTCAGGTTTAACAAGTAGAAGACTATATCTTTATACCAGCCCGACAATATGAATTTTTCTTCAATCTTGCTTGGATATGTCTGGTCATCTGGTTCTTGCAAACGTGTGTCTCCATCTTCCCCTTGTAGGCAATTGATGTCAAGAGCTCTAAGGTTTGACTCAGCCAAGAGTTTGGCCAGACCCTTTCCCTTTACCAATTTAGTTGGCATGACTTCCAGATCAAATTCTTGTATTTTAGCGAGCCAGCGTCCTCGTTTTCCATCACTATCGAGCTGTACCAATATATCCTTCACAGCACTGGTTGGTACGTACGTGATAATTTTTGAATGCAGGACGTAAGTTCTGAATGCTTTTAGCGCTTTTACCATTGTGTACGCCTGTTTTTCCATTATATCATATTTTAGTTCGGCGTCCCTAAGGCTCTTTGTTATAACCCTAAATTGCACTATTCCTGCTTACCTGGCATCAGGCCTACTCATGCCTCTTCCTAGCCAAAGCCATGCTGAGCAATTCCTCAAAAAACCACTTAAAACAAGTAACCCGCGCCCTAACTTCTCACTGGGCGCGGGCATCCACTTTCTGTCCTTTTACTGCACACGGGCATCCGCGGGCTAGACCAAAACAGCCCGCGGGTACCTAACAAAGCAAAAAATCAGGAAAGTTTCCGCCGGGACACGAGGCTTTTTGTCAGTTAACTGGAACTCCAAGCCATGCATGGCCGAGAGTTTGCCAAAAACCCTAGCTCCTTCTAGCCTATAA